>CM032669.1:58956122-58987818 GCA_019095985.1 Streblospio benedicti | reverse complement strand
GGTACCATAGTGGCTTCAAAGGCTTCATGAAGGGACGCCAGTACTATATAGATCTAGTACTTGCCATGTAATAGTCTACTAGTCTGCTCTACATAATACACTGTAGTGCTGTAGTCATCATAGCAAAAATTAATCAATATGCCTCACACATTAGAATAGAATAGAATAGAATAGAATAGAATGGAATAGAATAGCATTATATGGAGGAAGTAACAGAAATCACAATGTAATCATACTCTAAAATATTTTTTAGATATTTTTTATCTATGCATTTATTTGATTTTAGAGTCATCAATATTACACAAATGTTTCTCGCAATACCCAATGTGTTCAATATTGATAACAATAATGATGAAGATGGTAATGATGCTGATGCCGCTGAAAGAGAGAGACTTGAGAGGCTGAAAACAATTAGTCACCTTCTGTGTTCTGCTCCAGCTTTCCCAAGAGAAGAAATATTAAGTAAAATTAATGCCATCTGCCCACCCTTTGCATATCTAACAGAATCTGACAAATTAATATTCTTGCTTAATTCAGAGAGCCCAATTTTAAAGATGTTAGCATCCTTATAATACAGGAAACAACAGTGATTTCCAAGTTACATGTATAAAAATTAAAACTAATTATTCTAAAAGTACTTTTCAATATGCTAGTGCTAATTTATGGAAAACTTTACCTACTGATGTTATAATAGCTAAAATCTATTTCACTTATAAAAAACTATTTAAGGATTATTGTACGGGGAAATATAATTTATAATTAATCAAAATGTTACTTTCTTCAATTTGTATTTTACACAAGTTATAGGCCTACTGTGACTTGTTGTTTCTATAACTTTTTAATCATTTTGTAAATACTGTTGTGATTTTATACAGGTAGTTATAAAAGTATTCTATACATGGGGAGGAACTTGATAAGTAATCCTGTTCCTTCCACCCCGAATTTTATATTATTAATATTTTTGTACATATGGCAAATAGATAAATGAATAAATAAATAAATGTTTTTATGGGTACTTCCAGTATGTGTTATAAGGCCATTTAAAATCGCATTTAATGTTATATCATTCAAAATGTGTATTCTACATAAAATTGGTAGCTGTTACACTGATCAACGTTGGAAAATAAATCTATTTGATGAGGTGTGCATTCTTCATAATAGTGAAGTTCTCAACTGCTCCAATCACGGGCCGTCTGCAAATTTGATTAAGACCGTCTTTTGCCCATAACTTTGTCAATTTTCATGGTAACTAAAATCCGATTACAGATTCATAATCCTCAATCAAAATCCTATTAGGAATATACTTTCCACATATAGTTTACAATAAATGATACTTGAAAATGACCTTTAAATAATTACCCCAGTATATGTAAAGTCGGAACTCACATTGTCAATTTTGATGGTGGTGTTGCAGGAATATTTACATCAAATTTTCTTTCCTGAAAGTGGTGAATACGGACACTTAAATTCTGAATGTCCATCAAGCTTTTTAACATGTCCACTTAAGATGTACTGTAAACCGTTTCTGAATTATGGATCAACTAGCATATTATTGAAAATAAGTAATCATAATTTATTTTTGCTAACATATTAAGGGTAATTGTTGCATAAAAATGTATATCAAATGCACTAACCATGCATCAATATGGAAAAAAAAAACTAGTTAGTTGAACGTTAAGTTTAAAGCTTACAAAATGTTTTTTAATTCATGAAAACTGAACTTAAAATTAATGATTCAAAACCTCAGTGATTACAAAAATATGTATTTTTCTCCAATTTCAGAAATATATTGGTTTAATATGATGATTTAATTTTAAACCACTTCTTTTAGCTTATTAAATATTTTTGAAATTTATTATAAATGACTTAGATGCTATTTTAACAATGAAAACCCCACAAAATATGGAAATATTTTTTATTTTCAACTTTGTTTTTGGATAAAATAATTTACATACATTGGTAATCTGTACATCATTAAGAACCCATCAAGAAGACGGTATAAATATTAACATACAACTAAAGCCCAGGAAAAAGAAACTGACCATCTACTGGTCAAATATTCACCTCGAATATACCATGATAAATCAGATACTCACAAACAGCACTTCATTATGTGCACGGAAAGTAAATGGAACTGGAATATTTCTCAAGACACATACCGTAATTACATGTTATTCACAAGACTGCTGCTTTCCTATAAATCCATTTGTACAAAATTCAAACCAATAAAACCCAATTAGTGTAGTTTTTTTTTTCAGGCAATGTGAAACAATAATTGGCTGATTCATGTTATAAATGCACATCATAATAATTAACACAATAAAACTTAAAACGTCCATAAGTGTCAATTTTGGATTTATGAGAAATTGGAATCATTCATCTCTATTTGTGACTTAGGAACGAATTTCTAACATACTAATTTCCTGTACAAATGACCTTGCATTATTTGGCAAGAACCAATCATTTTACTCATTTACACCATAAATATCTATCTAACGTAATCTATTGATTAATATACACAAAATTTATGTGCTCTTACAAAATCCAATAAAAAAAGAGAGAGAAAAGCAGATATTTCTAAAGACAGCAAAATACAAATATTCCAATTCGAGTTTGTTCTAAATTCTCAGACCAAAACATTTAATTTGTATTTTCAGATGAAGCAAAATGTTTTGGAAGTCCTATAAAATAATCACATCCATTCACTCATACAGTTTCATATTTTCAGCAATAAAATTGCATTCTCATTTATATGTGCATTGGATCTCCATGCCTTATGATCTAGAGCTGCCAAAATGTTCCATCACAAAGATATTATATCCTCAAATATCACTCACTCATCAAACACTGAATAAAACAGCATCAAAATCAGCTTATCACTACCCAAACCTTGCATACAACCTCAATATCAACATTTGGTGTATTGATATGAAACAAAGAATTTAACAGCAATCTTTCATTATAAATGATAGAACCAATGTCTTTTTTATTCACATTTTAATTAAATATTTTCAACGTTGAGGTCATCTTCAGAGTATAATGTAAAATGAACCAAATTAAATTACAAAACAGTACTGTTTTCAATATACATGAATATAATATAGAACATCTTTTCTGAAAGAGTAATCTTTCATACATGTATTCCACAACAATATAACAAACCTAACATCTTGAACAGTTTAACAAAATTAGTTTAAGTGCTGAAGGCTTTTAGCTTCTGAAGAATTCAATTCTGTATTTTATTTCAGCATTTAAAACTCAACAAACAAAAAATATATCATGTGAACCATCAACCCTACCAAGCACCATCTTGCATCGCTTCCACAGTAGGACAACAAAGTGCCATTAACTAAATGACCAACACTTGCATGTTACATGAACTGCAATTGGCCTTTTTTTTATCAACAAATTTCCTCAGAAGAATTCACCACATTGGCTGCATATATTTTCTGATTCTCATCCATAGCAAAATTTGATCACAATCACCACAAATAGTGCGAGTCAATGCGAGAAAAACAAACCACAAGTTTAGCATAAGGTTCCACGGGAATCAAGTTCCATGACGATTCTCTCACGATGAAGAGTCCATCACGTTAACTCCTCAGTCGTCTTTCTCTTAAACGTCGTCCACATCTGGGCTGGAATCCCCATCACCAACGTTCTCGTCATCAAAGTCGTCATCATCATCGCTATCAAGCTGGTGAACAAAAGAACTGTTATTAGAAGTTTGCAAAAATTAAAAAAAGCTTATCTTCAATCTTTATTTCCAAAAGGGCCGATGGCCGTACAGGAAATTTTATGCATTTGTGACATACCATGTACATGAATTAATTATAAACAAGTGCAATAATTAAAAAACAAACAAACAATTACAGTGAATTAGAAAAAACAACAAGAACAAAAAACAACAACAATAACAACATCAACAACAACAACATTTCCAATGAATATAGTACTAAACAGGAGTCCAGGTATTACATACTTTCTCCCAATGTAAAGGGGTCTTAAAAAAACGGTTTTAGTTATTCATGGCATGAAATCACAAAGATTATTTACAGATTCAATGAAAAGAAAAGCGATACATTAGGTGTGTGGATGATTTCTTAGTTATAAGATGACAATCGTTTAATTTTCTAACCAATGAAGGGAGAGACTTGTGACATTGCATACATGATGTAGGTGCACTGTAAAATCATTCACAGTGACGCTTCAAATTTCTTCCCCAAATCCTGTAAGTCTTCCATTATCACTCACCGTCTCCCCCAGCGCCTTCAGCCTGGCCCTGTAGTCCTTGATCTTGGTGTCCTGGTCGGCGAGCAGCACCAGCAGGTCCTCCTGCTCCTTCTTGTTGGTGTCAAGCTCCTCGTCCACCTCGGCCTTGGCCATCTCCAGGGCCACGCGGGCCGACTCCGCCTCCTGAAGGGAGAGAGAAGAAAATCAAACTCCATAAAGCTCCGAGACAAACGTGCACATCTCAAGCCCACCCACGACCTCTGCCTTGGCTTTCTCCACAGAGGAATGTCAGACTCCCCCTCCTGGAGGGATAGCCACAGAAAATCAAACACAGTCATTCATATAAACACATCCCACCTCAGCCATGGCCTTCTCTAGGGAGGAATCAACTATATTTGCATCTACAGTTCCTTATCCATCCTGTATTATAAAGAATGTATAGTGGACAGTGGAACTCTCTGATGTAGACACCCAATGGTGTCTACAAAAGACAGGATTCACCGTCCTCACCTAAAACTTAGCATACTATTAAATGCTGAATAAATGCTTGTATTTGAATAAATGGTAGGATTACTTAGACAAGAATCAATGATTTCAAGGTGTTCTCAAATAGGTGCCTGCCTCTCTTGTTTGCAACTTCCGTCAACTTTATACATGCATATAAACGAGTCTAAACTTTTTCCACAATGCAGACATATGACTCATCCAGCCATGATTTAACGCGGCACACTTTCCCTGTAGCAGCATTTTTTGAAGCCTTTTCATGTGTATTTCTTATTGGAAACAAACCAATAAAATCATTAATATTTTGCAAAAAGAGCTTAAGTTCATCAGGTTTTTTTCCCTATTATCTGGCGTTGCTTTGATAGGCCACATGTTTGAATGTGGTTGTTATATTACTTCAAATTTTGTAGATTTAGTGATAGGGAATACGATTGATCCACACCAATGTATGACGGCAATGATAATGTTAATAGTGGCAATGATGATGTTAATAATGGCACTGAAAAATCGGCCACTACAAATATTCAAAAATTGGTTGCAGCTATTAAACAGCATTTTACGGTACAAACACAGCTACACAAAATAGCAAAAATGAACCAGAATCATCAAGCAAAACTTCTATTTATAATCATTGACCCAAAACTCCAAAGCCTTAACACCAAATTAAGATACAAAATTTTCAATATACCTTCCACCTTCTAATTTTCTCAAATAACATGATTTCTCAATAGGAGCTCTAACATTGATGGGCGAAATAAAATTCCTGACTTTTCTATGACCAAATCACTTTTTTCAAAGACTAAGATAACAATAATAAAGTTACTTGTGCTATAGATTTTTCTCATCAGTGCTGCTACATAATTCGTATGAAGGCTATTTACTGTAAACCTGATCATTGATTTGTCAGCAATATCATTCTATATCAATGAAGTGGCTTATGGAGCATAGCCGGAAGATTGTATCTAGGTTGGGACGCATCTGCATTGGATCCAGTACTGACAACAGGGCACCCTAGAAATCCCACCTCTGGGCAATGTCATTTAGAATGAGAGGACAAAGGACAATAATGAAATATCTGGCAGATAACATATGAAATGTATGTGTTTGTAAGTCTAAAATCCAACTGTATTGTTTTATTTGAATTCTGATAGCTTTTACAAAACTTTTCAAGGGCTGTGACACCCCGAATGTACACCCCGAATAAACTTTGGGACTACGCCATCACTATCACATTGCTCACTCCTCTGTCCCCACCTGCAATTTAACCCTCGTAGCCTCAGTTTCCACGGCGCCCGGCAGCCGCCCGTTTTCAGCCTCTGCCTTCTGTTCCTGTGCTGTGCGCAACTCAGCCTCCAATGCAGCCACGCGCGCTGACAGAGAGTCGCGCTCCGCCAGTAGGGCGGAGTCGGGGGCAGAGTCTGCGGTGGTGGCGGGCGGGGCGGAGTCAGACCCAGCAGCAGCAGCCTGCTCGCAGGAAGGAAACAACCAATCACCACCCAGTACCACGGAGTGTATACTGCATGATTTGAAATGCAGGAAAAATGATACAGTATATAACGCAGTGATCGAAAACTACACTGAGGGAATTCTGCTTGTTAAGTCAGTGCACATTTACAATTTTACACTCTTACCGAAAAACTTAAATCTCAAACATTAATAGTTTCTTAATTTTGGAGTTCAGTTTTACACGCGTTGTATATACTGTATGCATGAAAAGCAACACCCAAGTGAAATATAGAAAATCATCAAATTGATTGTCATAAATTTTCAATACTCTGATAAGTTCAAAAGAAAATCTCAGCAGTTATTGCAATATATAGCAAAGTTAATTCACAACAACCAAACACAAGCAAAAAAAAATCTACACCCTTAATTTTCCAATATGCAGTAGGTAATCAATTAAAGTTTATAAAACTGAGAAATGTAAGGATGCACCTGGCTTAGCCTTCTGACCTACTGATTGCCTAAAGCCTCCAGACGACTTCCAGATTATTATGTACGTCAAATGAGGAGTTATTTTCAATAACATGTAAATTACTCCTAAAACCCCAAAATATATGATGATTGCTGTTAATCGGGTATCTAAAAATACAAGCCAGTCCACAATGTACCCACCAATGCGGCGACCTGACGACTAGTGTCCTCATATTTGGTCCGGTACAATCGGATCTCCTCGTCCTTCTGGTCCACCTTGTGGCGAAGGTCCTCCACCTATAAACACAACAAATATGCTCAGTCAGACTTTCAAACAGCACAACAAATGCTCAGTCGGACTGTCTAGTGTATAACATCACGACAAATGCCTAGTCAACTAAACTACCACACATTTCAAATGTTCAGTCACTAAGTCTCACACTTCCAGATTCTATTTAACACGCGGGTCGAATATGACAAATAACTACTCAACAAAATTATAAAATGTTATATTCATCTGATCATCTGAATTTATCCTAAAAATCCACAGAAAGGCTCATCAGCACTATTAAGATGTTAATGTAGTTACACACTCACTAAAAAAGCCCACCCCTAAATTAACCAGTATTCACCATAGCAGCCCGTGGGTTTTTCATAGTTATGTAGAGTACATCTCACAAACAATTAAGACATGCATATTTAATGAGTAATTCTAATAAAAGTATGTCATTCAATCTTAAGAATACAAGATTTGTGAAATATGGTATGCAGCGTGTGGTCACATTTTCTTTTGTTCTTTGTTCTATTTTTGCTGCTTTAACGAGGTCTAAATTAAATTAAAATTAAATTTATGTTGGTCCAAATTTTATTTACTTTACTCTTTTAACATGTTCTGATACTACCAGTATCCTTTTCAAATTAAAATTAAAATTTTCAAAATATCAGTTCCAAAAATATAGAATATCATAAAAAAAATCTATATTTTTGGAAATGATATTTTGAAAATTTTAATTTTAATTTGAAAAGGATACTGGTAGTATCGAAACATGTTAAAAGAGTAAAGTAAAGAAAATTTGGACCAACATAAATTTAATTTAAATCTAATTTAGACCTCGTTAAAGCAGCAAAAATAGAACAAAGAACAAAAGAAAAAAATCTTAAGAATACATTGTCTCTGATTCATTAAATAAATGTGCAGTTCGGACCTCCTGTTTGAGTTTAGCGAGGTCCTCCGATGACTCAGCTGGTGCCGGCGTCGCTCCACCAGACGCAGACGACGCAGCACACAGGTCGCGGGTCTGGAACGACACACAAAACAGGTAGGGCAACGTAACCAGAATTTGGCCTCTTTTGTAAAAAATATAATTATTGCGCATTAATATAACGTAGATATGTACAGTAAATTGCATTATTGGAACCGTGCACCGGTTCCCTTGGGAAATCTAAATTTTATGATCATGAAGTATTATATTCCAGCGCCATTTGCTTGAGCTAGACTCATGCCATATGCAAAGGGACTGGATATTTTTTACTGGCCCCTACCAATAAACCCAATTTTATTATGCGATGTGAATATGTTTATATTAGAAATTTTCTTCTTACACTTTGGCACAGGGAAAACAATCATGTTCATGTAAGTAACATTATTTGCAGAGATGTGAACCTGTCATCACGAAAAATCTTAATCACGCAAATCATAATTTTTGAACAAAAAACTTAATAAAAACCATGAAAAATCAAAACAAGCACCTGCTGTGAAGACAAATATGGTGGAAAATGTATTCCGACTTCCTTACACTGAATAAAACAGCATCAAAATCAGCCTGCTACCCAAACCTTGCATACAACCTCAATATCAACATTATGTGTATTGATATGCTACATGATCATATATTTATAATTAATTTCTTTTTCATGTTCACTCTTTGAACTTAAAATCTGTCTACAATATCAATGGGTTAGGGATGAGGCATATGCATTACAGTGACGTCTCTGACGAACAATTAAAACCAACCCTCGATTTCAGATAGGTATTATTCTTTTTTAAATATTTAGCTCAAAATTAGTCAAGTCAAGCTATTTATTGAAATCGAAATTTTATGAATTCATGCTTAAATATGTGTAATGGTCTGACACTCACGAGTTGCTCTATTTGTGTGGTCTTCTCCTCGATCTCACGGTTCTTGGCATCGATCTCCTGCTGAAGCCGCGCATCGTCGTCGGGGCTGCCTGGCGTGACCTCGGAGGTCGGCGCAGAGGACCCGTTACCACCTGAGGATTGCCAAAATGACATCGTGAGACAAGTTAATCAGCTGTTGGAAAAACTTTCAAATGTTGAACTGATACTGTTGAAAATATGCTCAATTCCGTTGACTTTTCCAACTAATATTCAACTCGTAAGAACATTGAGAACATCAGGGATGAAGATCTGAGGTAGACAAAGGGCTGAATTAGGTTTGTGGGTTTTCACACCTGGAGCAAACAGACCCAGCCAACTGCCAAGAAATGAGTGGTAAATGATCAGCATCCTATATGCCGGGTCTGACCTTTACTGGCCTTGAGGAGGGCATTCTGGTCTTTGAGCATCTGCACATTTTGCTTCAACTCGTCCATCTGTTTCTCCTGCTCTGTCAATCGCTGCTGCGCCGTCGTTAGCTCAGACCGAACCGAGTTGAGCTGAGTGTCCTGAAATTAGACAAATAAAATGACTATCCTGACAACACTGGGTTAATTTAGCGTCCTAAAAATACACGGTTAAACTGCCTGTCCAGAGAACAATGTTATATTGACTGTCCCAGGAACACATTTTATCAGACTCTAGTAGTCCTGTGACTGGGGTATACAGGGCACCTACCTGTTCTCGGATGATGTCCTTATACTGCGTCACTATTGAGTCGTGTTGCTCTATGTTCTGTGTTTTTTGCTCCCCGAGTTCTCCTGCGGCATCTTGTGATGCGGGAGACACGGCCTTCAAAACATCATCTGAAAGAGACATCATCTGGTGAACAAATTGTCGGAATCCCGTCGAGGCATCAAGGGAAGCGGGTGAAACTGGCGCCAGACGTTCGCCTGAGTGAGACAGCATCTGGTGTGCTCAGCAGGTAATCGGGTATTGTTGGCATACAACAAACTATTCTGTCATTTTACCATGTTCAACGGCTATTTGTTGAGCTTGATAAGCTTGTAATGAAACAAATCTCAATGTCAATAACAGCCTCTTCTTCACAAAAAAAGTATGTCCGACCTCGACTTTCACTCTCATGTAAACATCTGACCATGTGAGAAAAAAAGCCTCCCAATCATAAAAAACTTTGCAATTCAAGCTTCTACACTCAATTTCGAGTTTCTTGACATGGCTTAGTGAACTCAAAGTCTAAAGAAAACCTCTACAATACTAGCCTCCCAATCATAAAAAACTTTGCCATTCAAGCTTCTACACTCACTCTCGAGTTTCTTGACGAGCTTGGTGAACTCGTAGTCAAACAGGACGTGGCTGCCGGGCGGGCCGCCGCCGCTGGACGGGGTCACCTGGGGTCGCTTGGCGGCGCGCGCATACGCCTCGTGCCGGCTCAGCTGCGACAGCCGCTCGCCGAACATCTCCAGTCCGATCCGCCGCTCGATGATCTGACGCAGTGACGCTCTGAACGACACACACAGGGGAAGGGAGTATTAATGCTATATGAATGCAGAAATCAACACAAAATAAGCTCAATTGTACTTTCGGGGCAGTGTATGCACACTCCATTTTAAACTGAAATTTTTATGGTCTCAAACAGCAATTTGCACTCCTCACTTTTTGGCAGTCTCCACCTGGTCACTGTTGTAGAGCACGGCCAGCCCGAGCAGGAAGGCGCACAGGCCTTGGACCAGGAGCTCGTTGTCGTCACCCTCTGCTCCCGACGACGCGATCTGAGAGATCAGCTGGGTGCGGGTCAAGGTAATACAGACACACAGGTGGCCATATGATACAGGTTTTCAGACACTTACATCAGGAAGATGTTTCCCACGTAATAGCTGAGAACTCAGCTGCTAAGGAGGACACATGAGCAGATACAGACAGGCTCCTCACACTCTAGCTTTCAATGACACAGTGACAGGCAGAAATATGGACACGCTTGTGGGCAGGCAGACAGTCAAACATAGTCAGACAAACAGTCTAGCTAATAGCCATGCAAAAACAAAGGCACACACAGGGACAAATATAAGCAGAGGCAAACAGGCAGTCAGCTAGACTTTAAAAGTTAGTGATGGTGTAAAGGATACAAAAGGCACGTTGGCAGCGTTGTGTAGGAAGTGTGTGACCGCGATGGGGCAGCCGGCCAGCCAGTTACACAGCAGCATGAGCAGCCCCACGCGCGTCTGCACCGGTCCACCCTGGGGAGAAACAGAGTAATACACATGAACCAACAGTGATTTAGACAGTGACACTGCTACACACTTGGAGGGAAGGGAGATAAATAAAAATGTGTATAAAAATGATACAGTGCAGCCTGTGTATGAAATCTTATTTAAGTGTTTCAAAATTGACAAGTATCAACAGTGTAGAAATACTGTTATTTTCGCTTTATTTGTGAATACCAGACAGCACAGTAATTGGTCGTTTGGTCGTCAGAGATCACCTACGTTTTGTAAGTGTGACTCAGACTTCTAGTTGACTAGTCCAAAAGGGAGACCCACATTTCATGGTGTTTTTTTTTTGCTAGTTCAAAATCTTGTAACAAGCAATTTTTGGCCAGTATTTTCATGATTTTGTTCATATCAGAATCCATCGTTCACACAGACATGGGAATCTTTAAACATCGATAACTGGTAAAAATCCATCACACCATCATGGTAAAAATCAAACTTTACAAATTTAAAAAGAAGTTAATTAAGCTTTGTTTTTGTTTTGTTTGACGACCCAGGATATCCCCTTACCGACCTACGTTTTGAAGTTGATCGTCCGGTTGGACAACCTAGGTTTTAGAATTACTGTGCTCTCTGAATACAAATTAGCACAATAAATGGATTATAAATAACAAAATATCAAATCTGTAGAAAACCATATTTTTAGACATAGTAAGAATGATATTTAACATACACTGAAACATAACCAAATTATAAGTAATGAAATGCAACAAATATTTACCCTATGTACTTCGCATATTCTATAGGATGATCTCTAAAGCAGCACCAGTGGTTAAAATATTAAATATATAGTGAAATATTATGGTTTTAATTCCCAGCCATGAACAGAAGTGAAACCATACATAACAGGATGTGCACCCTTAACAAAACTGACCCACATAAACATTTTTCCATTCATTTCAATATTCCGCTTTATTATTAGGATTGGTCTATTGTATAAAAAACAAAATTGACTAAATCTATTCCTTCACCTGAGCAATGCAGCTGGCAAAAAACACTTTAATAGTGACCTTACTTACAATTAAAGCACACCGTTTTCCCAAGGGTTGATAATATCTTTCATGATTTACACACATGCAACTGAACATATTCATGGTTATATTCAAGCGAAACCTCTCATACGCACACCAATAATACACACGTACGTACTACTACAAGCATATATAGTACAAACTGTATCAGACACTGGCTGGTTTACCATACTGGTGTCGAGTTGTACTGTCAGCACACACAAGCGAACACACTGAACACAAACACACCCCAAAGCCACACATGTTCCTACCTGAGCGAGTATGTTTGTACACTGCTGTAGCAGTGACACTGGCGGGTTGCCCACACTTGTCGCGAGCTGGACCCGCAGCAACTGTTCCTTCTGCGCTGTGTTGTTGACGATGGCGTGAAGCAGAGCGACTGCCGCGAACCACGTTGACAGAGAGTCTGCTGAGAACAGCCCACCACACAGCAGCTGGCCCGCCGAGATCGCGTTCACTGCAACAACAGAGGTGGGAGAGATAATGATATCCAGCACGTTAAAGGCCCCCAGATAGAATTCAGTGCAACAGATGGAAAGAGAAAACGATATCCATCACATTTTATGGGTGCCGAGATCGTGTTCACTGCAACAACAGATGGAGAGCGATAAGGATATCCAGAACCTTGCTTTCATGGCAACAATGTGATACAGTGGTCATGCAGCTTTCATATCATTACTTTTCTGAATGTTTTGTCATAGCCTCTCAAGTCTTTCATATCAATGCAGAGATGTGAACCCGTCAGCGTTGAAAATCTTAATCAGAGCCATGAAAAATCTTAATTTTCAAGCAAAAATCTTAATAAAAAATATAAAAAATCTTAATAAAATCTTAATGTTTTTCTACTTATAATAAACAATAATAAGGGAAATACTATAGTATATTTACTAGTATTGTATACTACTCTGGGGTGAAATGAAAAAAACCCCGTGATAATTGGAAAAAAAATATCTAGATATCACGGAAATCAATTAAAAAAGATCACCAAAATCCAACAATTGATAAAGTAGTTAATATTTAGATTAAACAAGCATTTGCCATTTACCCCTCTGTCTCTGACAGAGACTGTCACAGGCTTCATCATATAAGTCCATCAAATGGCATTTTGAAGCAGTGTCATCGTGATTAAAAATAGATACCTTTATGTGAAACCCTATTAGGAATGATGTTAGATTATATATTTTACTGTTACTTTAATATTCTAAGCATATTAAAAGAAGTTTTAACAGATTGACATCTTATTCCTACCCCAGTAGCCATTTTGGAAGGGCGCACCTGCTGGTCATACTAGTTCCCTAGGCAACATGCATTTATCCCAACGCAAATACAGCAGTGTGCAAACACGTTTTCTCGCACTAGATAAATTACCTTCGTGAACCAGTTTGTTTCTTACAAATAAAGATTGCGTTATGAACGCTTAAATGGCGCCAATCAAGCTGTATTTAAAGTAACTGTCCATATTTCTCTGACACTAGTAAAATCCCGTAATAAACACGTCCCGGACGTAATGAATTTTCAGGGGTCAAAAATCGTAAAAATACGGGAAAAAAACGTAAGTTCATATCTCTGTCAATGATGTGGTTGGGCCTGCCGGCCGGCCGGCCTTCCTGCCTGCCTGCCTGCCTGCCTCCCTCACCATTTCTTACCTTCGGCTGTTGTAGGCAGTAGCGTCTGTATGATCTGTGACTGGCCGAGTTCGTTCTTGAAGAGGAACGACTCGAAACAGTAGAGGACTGCGCAGCGCAGCACCAGTGGCTGCTTGTCATTCACCATCGACATCAGCAGCACCACGATCGCAGGCCTGAAAGCACAGCCATTGACGATAAGGAGCAGACCACAGGGAAAAGGGACAGTGTTAGTTTGGCCACTGGCCATGATATTTATCAGTCCAATAACCTTGTCCTGTTCAACTTGTGGCAGACGAAACTCAAATGCATAAACAAAATAATTAGCTATTTTGAATTTAACTAACTTATGAGGAGTTATTTATGTAAAAATAAATCTGAGGGCTATTCATGCTTGAGTTATCTATGAATCCAATGCATCAGAGTTCGAGATAAACCGATCTAACTGAACTTAAAAACTTTACCTACCATGATTTTCCATTACCTTTCTTATTATAATGAGCAAGCTGATAACAAACCCATAAATAAGACAGATGTGATCATATCTAAAGTACGATCTAACATTTTTCTCAATGCTGACTGGATGATTGGGATTCTTGATCTATAATTCAACCTCACAGCATTTGGGTAAATCACACGCCTATCTTGGTACGTTTTAACTTATTTTAAGCTTTATTCAAGGCTTACAATAGTAGACATCAAAACTAACACACCAGAAAAGATTTAACATACGGCAGATTTTACAGTCATGATCTGAACTAGGGAATTATAACCAAAAGTATTCACAAGACAACTATCAAAGCGGTAGGATACTATCAACATGTCAATTGATTACATTCAATTCTTTTGGAGATAATCCCCTATTTTGCCTTATGACTGCTTTGTCAAAACACCAACAGAGTGCACACGCACCTGGGCGGGTTTGACGGCGCCATAACGCCCGCAAACACTTCCTGGTTCTGTGGATTTCCCCGCATGATCTCGGACACGGTGTTGATGGTTTCTGTGAGAACGTCCGCGGGAACTCCGGAAGCCATCAGGATGTCGCAGAGCGTGGACAGAAGGCCTGCAACAGTGGTCATTAGGTGGTCAATATGCAGGGTAGGCACAGGATTTTAATTTCCTATTTCCATTATTTCCCCCTGATTCTATTCTAATTTTCCCTGATTTCAACGAACCTCCGCCAATTTCAGAAATCCAGTCTATGATCTTTCTGTAAAGAGCCAAACTATAGGTTGGAGCAATAGAAATTTTAGTGTCTCTCTTATAACAAAATCAGGCTGAATTTCCAACTATTCCATAAAGTATTACAATTATCTTTTTCTATCACAACATCAAAATTCTAACCCTGGCATAGTTGGTAAAGCGTTAGCCTTGGTGGCTAGTCGCTTTGCAGCCCAGTCAACCCAGAGGTCCGGGTTTTGTAAATGTTTGTAGTAGTGGTTTTCTGTGTGTACACTCACCGCACTGGTTCATGACCTTCTGGCAGGCGGCGGTCTGCTGCTGGGGATTCCCTGGAGACACCAGGCACCGCACCAGCTGCAACAGTCACAGCAACACGTCAGTGCGCACCGAGGGGGGGTGGGGGGGTGGGGGGGTGGGGGGGGGGATGGCAGTGGGTGGGGAGGAGGACAAGGTGTTCTGTGGGAACACCAGGCACTACACCAGCTGTAGCACAGTCACAGCGAGATGTCAGCAGGGATGGGAGTGTGTTTGTAATACAAAGACGGGTTATCAAGCAAAAATCAGGCACAGCTTACACCAGTCTCCCCACATTTCGTCACTAGTCCATTCATTCAGACTAGTAGAAATTGCGGAGGACTAGTGCTGAATTCAATTCACTCTTCCTGCATACAAGCTGCTGAATCTGCGTTTGTTCTCACCAGGAGGTTGGTTGTATCTCAGGTCGAGGTGCACATCTGGTGTGTACATGTGCATTTGTGCTTTTCCAGAAACAGAGGTAAATATCCTCTCCTGCACAGTGATATTGATTTCAAGCAATTATCGTATTTTGAATGATCGCTAATATGCCGACTGACATGATCATTATGCAAGAATTGTTGCAATATATATAATCACACCTGTATCGATGAAAAAGTAAAATGTAGCAATGGGAAAGTTTGTGAGGAAGAAGTGACTTACCTAGAAATGATGAAAATAGCAGGCAAAACAGGAGACAAGGTTACCATGGTTATAAAGCAGGTGCATGAAACAGGTGGGAAAACTGATCAGTAAATACAGATTTCAGGTGAGAAAATATGGACATATACCAGTGACATACATGTAAACAAAATGCTTGAAAAATGAAATTTGTTCGCTAAATTATAAAAGTTCATAAATTTACCAAATTAATTTATAAAAAAACACGTTATAATTAGTATTAGAAAATCTTTAGCACAAATTAAATTCTTGTTCAATAATAATTAGGAGCCAAATTAGAATATCACTGATGAGTCTACGAGCGCGAGGTGACAGCTGGTGATGAGTCTATTAGCGGATGGTGCGAGCAGAAGTTACCAACATCGCCACATGCCCTGACACGTTGACAGCTCATACTGACGGAAACCACCATAATGCTTTTAGTCCGGGGTTGCCAAATGGGAAATTTTTGCCTCATCCCAACTATATAGTTAAAGTTTTCTTGGTGTAAATTTTACATTGTTAGGACCTCTATACTGCAAGTCAGACAGATGAGCATGTATCCTTCGGCAATAAGTGAAATCCAAGATTGTATTCTATTATTAGGGTGGCAGCCACCTTCGACTTCATAAATTGCACAAGGATACTTGCTTGATATTTACCAGATATGCAATATAGATGTTCCTATGGAATAACAAAGAAACTTGAGGACCAAAAAAGTCTCCACAGATAAAATTTAAAAAAAAAATCCGAATCAGGATTAGACTGTGTGGCCCCCAGACTACGTTTTGGCCCTGTGTCCAGTATCAGCCACCAACAGTTACGTGAATTGTTGAGATATAATGATCTGTTGCGGTGAATGGATGTGTAAGAGGCAAGAGAATGGAGAAAATGAAAGTGCATGTAATAGTTTCATTGTGAACTATACCCATATGCCCGGTATGACTTTTTTCTGGACAGATTGTTATTGTCATTTACCAATAAAATGCAATCTATTCGTCCTCAAGATAAATCTTTCCAATGAAATAACAACTTGTATGATTAATATGCTCTCTGCATCTCTTGAACTAAAATATTATAAAATTTCACTCTAAACTGCTACCTTACGGCATTTCAGAATTCAATTGATTATTGGAGGAAATAATTATAAAAAATTGGATATATTTTTAAAATGCCCTTCACTTAATAGACTGAGCGATATTCTCATTTTTCAATTACACAGTTCAATGACTGAGTCCTATAACAACACTGATATTAGTGAATCAACACAAGCTTATGTAGCTGGGTATTGCGGGCCACATGGAGACAGGACAGAAACAAGCAGACAGCAAAGACTAGAAGTGAAGTAAAGAGGAGTCAAGTAAATAATGACAGTACAGAGAAATACACATTGAAAAAGCAGCAAGCATTAATTTACATTGGACTTATTTTTCATGCAAAATATATCAATTAGGAATTACTAAACTGGAGAAAAAACAAGTGAACGTTGCATGATAATGCTTATAGTTGATGATTGCAGACATTTTACAGCCTAATTTGAAAATAAGCACACATTAGCACATAGATATGTATTCCATATGAGCCGTTTTAATTATTGCGAGACAACTGTCAATAAATACGGTCAATATGATTGAGATAAGTTTGCATCCTTGTAAGTTTGAAAGCATTTTATTAGCAGATCTATACATTGTAATAAAAAAATTGATGCATTCAATACACATTTCAAAACATTGCGATATCATGCATGGTGGCCGTTTTGAGATGTGAGAGTCACATTGACAGGCCCATGTTTGTCACATGCTACACACTCATGTTAACTAAATACGCAGTTTCTGAACCATGCAACATGAGAACTGGAACATGCAAAAGAAAAAGCTGTGGAGCGTTTTGCTTCATAAGCTCATGTCTGGAGTTACTGTTGGTTCTCAACATGGTTCACAAATATTTTTAGCAGTCTCAACATTAACAATGATGATATATGACGGAAAAGAACACTGAGGTACAAGATTAGCGTAAGCGGGCATTAATGTGTGCTAGCCATGTGCCTCATGTCGTGATCACCCAGGGAACAGGTGTAGACTGCACATTTTTCTTGCCTTCAAGTAATTTCAGTTTAAAAACTATACGTGAAAACATGCAATTAGCACTTAATAAAAGGTTGTGAATGTTATTTCAGTGTGTAGTTAGAGCCTCGCACTGAAAATGCTGCAGTCCAATCAAAATACAAAGGTACTAACACCCATTATCTGCAAAGGTGAGTCAGCACCTTTCTATTTTGACATAAGAGACTATACATTGGTTAATCACTTAAGTTTAGATATACTTTTTACAAAATGCTGACTGTGTGTTGTGAGGTGCATGTTTCTTACGTGTAACTTTTTATGATATGTCAACTGTGCGTTTGTGCTGGCGACTCACGTTGAGCATGAGGTGTATGTTGGTGACCTTCTGCGCGCTCCACCCCCCAGGGCCCGCCATCTCCTCGCCCTCCCCCGCGCCCAGCTGGAAGAACGGAGGCAGCCGCTTGATGTACGAGCCCTCCTTGAAGTAGTTCTGGTTGCTCAGGTTGTTCTTGAGCAGGTTGAGCAGAAGCACAAGCGCGTCTTCCACCACCACACCTAAAGGGGCAGAATGAAACAGTAATTTTGAGTGATCATCAGAACAGGCAGATCTAGGGTGTGTGTGCACACTGCTTTCCCATTAAATTATTTCATTTCCAAAGCGTTTTTGTGGCATATACGGTGTCAGTCACGCTTAGGAAACCCCTGTGGTCACTTGTGCACCCTCCCCCTTTTCCTAAAGCCTGGATCTGCCAGTGATCAGGGACGTTCAGTTTTGTTCCTAAGAGATCATGTACATACAGTCAGGGCCAGGTTTAGGTTGGACAGTGTTACTGGACAGCAGAATGAGTATCCACCAATATTACACTTGTTTTCATTGCAAAGCTCCACTCTTCCTGCAAAATTGACAAATTTCTACTCATCAATACAAGCAGACTTGCTTACTCCTGACCCTGTTAAATGAAGAAAATATTATGAATTGAAATCTTATTCTGATTCAATATCTCTTCAATTTTTCTTGAAGCATCGAATCTTCATTAACCCACCTCCGTCTGAGTTTCCCTCATCCCTGATGATTTCAAACAGACGCTCGAAGGCGTTCTCAAAGGCAACGATCTTCTGGATGTTTGTGTTGTTCTTCGTCAGCTGAGTGAGCAGCAACAGGCCCTGCAACAGGCATAGTGATGGTAAAGGCAGACATTAAAAACAAATTCCATGACCAATTCTTTCAAAGTTCCCCATCCCTTTTAATCAACAAAAGCATTTTTCTCCTTTTTTTCGTGAATTCATTTGAAAATTCCGCCACAGACCCACAGATATACTCAATACAATCAAAGTCTCCTCACATCGTTGCGGATGACATCCCTGGAGTCAGCCAGCAGATCCATGAGTTTGGACACCCCCATGGGGTTGGCCAGCACCACTTCCTGGATCTCCCGGGTCCGCGACGTGAGCAGCAGTGTGAGCAGGCGCACTGTGGGCCAGCGCACGTAGAAGTCATACTCCTGAAACAGTGGTCAGTGAGTGGTCAGTGGACGGTCTGTAAGTACTTATTGAGTAGGCAGTGAGATGCAGTAGGTAGTGCATATATATAAAGTCAATTTAAGTCATAGTCCTGAAACAGTGGTCAGTGAGTAGTCAGTGACAGTGAGTAGTCGTTGGTTGATCATTGTGTGCTCATGGACTGGTCAATGTTCAGTGTGGTCAGTGAGTGGCCATGGCGTGGTTAGTGAGGCAGCGTACGTCCGAGTCATATTCCTGAAACAGTTGTCATTCAGTGTGCGATCATTGAGTGATCAGTGAGCAATTATTATTTTCCCTCACATCGAGCAGACTGAGCAGCAGGCTGACGTTGTCCGGTCCGCTGATGAACACCTCCGTGAACTTTTCCCCGATTTCAGCGTGGTCAGCAAGCGAGTGACCGCCACCGCCACCACCAACATTGTTCTCCAGCAAACCCTCGTCTGCAAGAAACAAGACGATTACTGTGAGATCATGTAAATCTTCAATTCAACACAAATTCTACAGCAATTTTCCGACACCACACAAACGCTTCTTTTTTGTTACAATGATATTAAAACATTGTCAGGAAAATGATCTCGCTTTCCCCAAAATCTAATTCATATGCACTACTTGTTGCATTGGGTGTTTGTTGAAACTTAATCCGGTGGACAGTACTTGGCTTCCTACTTCAGTTTTTTTATTGATATTACTCTAATGCGTCTCTACATGGAATTGGCGCTGGCGTGTGATCTCGGGTGTCGTCAGTTAGCATGTTCTACTACAAAATGGTGGTCACCGTAATTCTTTAAAAATATATCAGGATTTTATTTTTAACAATAAGTCGTTGAATATTAATCCTGTAAGATCTTTGTAGTACATACCGAGACTTTTTGTATAGCATATACAATGCCATTTTATTCATAATAAACGATTTGAAAAGTCTGGTATTTCAAATCAGTGTCTGTCACTGTGTAACCTAACCCCTATTATTTTTGCTTGTCACCAGCCAACGCCTCAGCGGGGTGAGTGCACAGGCGGCTGACACAGGGTTTGGTGGGGGGGGGGTCGTCTCCCGTCATTTTTTGGGAAATGTGATGCCATCATTTTTAAAAAACTAGTGTGATATACAAAAACCGTTGGGTATCGTTAATAATTCATTTTTTGTTCAGGGCTAGCCCCTCTAGCAGGGTATTAACCCCAAATATCTACTTGCAAAAATCTAAAGGGGCCTTTGTATACCAAATTGACCAGAATTGCTACTCGTCAAAGGGTTTAAGCTAAAAATCATCCCTGCCAAGTTTTACAAAACTGAACAAAATGTAGTAAAGTTTTTAGCTTTTTATTTTTTAGCATTTAAATTTGTTTTAATATGTTTTTATTTTATTCGCTACAGAATCTTATGTTTAATAAAGCACAATTAAAAACCTCAATTTAGCTGGTGTGAACATAAACAAAATGGTTCAATCTCGGATGAAATACATATTCTTTTTTTTTTAAAAGCTCAAGTTTATTATGATATAGAAATAGTTCCAATTTGAAAACACCCGATAAATATTTTTTGTTATTTTCTGTAATTCTAAATTTATTTATTTCCTAACAAACTTATTTTACGCAGTCCAAAACAAATCATAGAAATGGCCAAAAAAATGTGTACCATGTTTCAGGCTGTTGTGGACATGGAACGTCTCAGGAAGCCAATCGTGTGATCTCTGTATTTTGATGAAAAGATTGTTGTCACTGTAATTTTTAAAATTATCAGGATTAGTTTTTTTTTGCCAATGCAGCTCCGACAAATGGAAAGATTTTTGGCGCTACGCTGAACCTATTTCACATGATACAAGGTCATTTCATGTAATAAAAGATTTGAAAAGGAAAATTCAAAATGCCATTATCAATGGTGACAGCCTGTATTCAAAAATCATTTTATAAGGTATTTGACAAAACATTGTTTATTTTCGTTTAAAAAATTGGATGCGTGTGCAAACGGACTCATTGTGCACCCTTCTAGCTATGATGATGATTTACAAATAAAACATTTAGTCTTTAACATAGTGACATATAATATCCATTGCCAATATAAATTGAACAAAAATTGCTTATATACAATATAAATTTGTTTCATTCATGAAAGCTCAACCATAAAAGCCAAATGTAAATAAAATATATACATATATTATATATTCACACAGTTCCTTGAGGCTTAGAAGTAATTGTACCAATCATATACTACCAACGAAACTTTCAAATTGTTCATAACAGGCCTATGCATGAAAATGGCAAACCTGACGCCTGTAGCCCTGAAAATTATATTCAGTGATAAAAACACTGACAGTATTATTCACAAAATGCCTTGGCTGCTTCTACGCATTCTTATTTCGTCCAATTTGATTACACAAACAAGCCCAATAATGTCCATCTAACCTGCATCGGCAAAACCTTCCATGATTCAATGTTCTTAAGAAAACTTGTTGGATATCTAAAGTACACATTTGAAATTACACATAAAATTCCCCAAGGAGGACATATACGAAATGCAATATTCAGCTTACAATATTATGTCATTATAACCAGACTTTCGTTAGTGTTTTAGTTCTAAATAGACAGAATAAGAAATAAGAAATATAACCTGGATCAAGATGAGTGTTTGCATTGCACTAACCTGTCCATCTGGAGAACATTGATGAGGATGGTCATGGCCTGGGTACCCACCTCCAGACGGTATTTCTGCATCAAGAACATAATGGCAGTGAACACCATATCTAGAGGTCGTATTGGTGGTTATATGCAAAATGTTTAAAACTAACACCAAAAATCAAGCTGAGTCCAATCATGATCTTATTTTAAATTACATTGTTACAAAAATTACATATTTCACAATTCAAGATATATCCATTGAGTAAGCAGATATAGATGCATGATATTGTTAAAAGTTTTATGATAATTTACTTTAAATTGTTAAAAAAATATTTTCAAAAATGGCAATCATTTGTAAATGTGTGTTGAGCAATCTATCACCATATTCTATACATTAGAGCAGCTGGATTAAAGTAATCATAATGTTGCATCAACCATTCCAAATGTAGGGTTGTTACCTTTGAAAGTGACTTGAGCGCACGGACAGCATCTCGCCGGTCGTCTAGCAGTGTAGATGACTGGACCCGGTCACACAGACGTTCAATCTGCAACACACATGATAGGATATTTCATGTAAGATTTCTACAACAATTCTGGCTAGATCACTAATATGGTTACACAAATCGGGCATGGTAATATACACAGAAGCAATGCATGACTAACAGATGCGAAAATACAGTTACCAGTGAGAAACAGAAAATCGGCAGAAGATAAAGCTGTGAAAGAACATATTGCCAAACTCATAGGTTAAAGACTGCTGAAGAATAGTTCTGATCAAACCATCCACACATTTACTTGGACTTGAGAAAGCAAATCATCATAATTGTGCAGGGTCAGGATTAGCCTCTTGTTCGCTCGTATAGGCTAGTAAACACTTGTGGCAGACAAGTAAGAAGTTTTAGCAACTGGTCCTTTTGACGAGTAGCAATTCTGGTCAGTTTGGCATACAGGTATAGAGTTTGTGCAAGAAGGACGAGTACATTTTTTGCAGGTCAAATAGATATTTGAGGTTACTCGTCCTGCTGACGAGTAGCACTTTTCCACCTAATGCTGACCCTGTTGTGTGCCAATATGTAGCGGCAGTTTCATGGGCGTAAATGGGCGATTCAAATATTCGTGTTCAAACAGCTTTACATTTCAAAACTCCTTGCAGTGCACTGAAATTTCAGCATTTAATTGTCATCATCAAAATATTCATTTTTTTCTTCTAATGATAGCATAGTTGGGTAAATTGACCATCAGTTGTATAAAAAGAACTGCTACATTAATTGGCGACTGAGATTTCAGATATCACAACCACACACCAGTGACAACACGAAATAATGCCATTACAAAACCTGTCAAATATTGACAAGTGGTCAGTCTTTTTGATTGTCTAAACAGCATCACAAACGACAAATGACAGCATCACAAAACCGGTGTTTTCTATTTCTAACCGCGATTTCAACAAGTAATATTCATCAGACACCAATGAGATTTTGCTACTTCAATCCTTAGGTAGAATTATTTTTCATTGTTACCGTTTCAGCACCAGTAGGGGCTTGACCACCTTGCTGGCCACCTAAATATTTAGAAAGCCAACTCATTTCTGCTTTTTTTCAGTGAAACCTTTTGCGCATGCGCACGCGACGTGGCTAACCCAGAAACAGAACGATTCGATAAATTACAGCTTCGTCTGCCTTTGACGTATGTTGCGTGAAACGTCCGGTTGGTAAGCAAAGCTTTGTGTAAGCTTTTTGTGCTATCTGAGGGTCAGCATATGACAATCATGATATGTGATTATATGTGATATTATATCCTATTTATATTTTCATTTTTAATGTTTTCACGAATAAATTTAATCTAATCTAATCTGATGAGAACCCAGCCAGAAACGTCGTAATAACATTTCACCATCATTAAATTATAGACGACAATGTTTCTTTTCGTAATTACACAAAGTTTATCTATCCCACAATGCATCACACCAAAACAGGAAACTTGTAAATGGCAAGTAAACACGTGTTAAATGTACAAATATTGTCAAAAACTAATAGTTTGTAATAGCAAATCTACGTAGTGCATTGATTATGGCTATGTTTGAACCATCAGAACTGTCTGAATGGAATGATGATGAAAAAAGCAAGACATTAAGCAAATTGCTATTTTCTAATAAGGAAGAGTCTAAAAGTAAGCAAGAACTCAAGAAAAGGAAGAAAAAGGTTAAAGGTGCTGTCCAGGCTATTCAACTAAACAATGAAAATGACAAGGATTCAACGCCAGCCCGAGAGAAGAGCAGGAAACAGCTTTACCAGAAAAGAAGAAAATTGTTGCAACTTAAGAGAAAGCTACAGTCTAAAGTAGAAAAAAAATTACAGGAAGCCAAAGACAAATGCTCATCAGATGCAGTTGATACGGAAGGTCAAAGTGAACCTGATCAGACTAAAATCACCGGCAGTACAGATGCTCCACATTTGAAAAAGAAAAAGCAATCTAAAGATAAAAGTGAGTTAGGTGCATTATCGACCAAGATCGGTCAAAAGCAACCTAATGACGGAAAGGCACAAAATATTTCGGCATCTGTTGTGAAAAAGAAGAAAAAGCAAAACGTACAAGCGGTGACTCCACCTGTAGATGATGGGAAAGTCAGTAAAAAGTCCAAAAGGAATAAATACAAACATCTTGCTGGGAAGGGTAAATTGGCAAAATATTTATTTAAGGTAGATGATGCAAATATCAAGTCTGAAGTTGATATGAAATCCAAGAACATTGACAATAAAAATGCCAAAAAGAGTAAAGATGGTAATAAGAAAAAATCAAAGGAAAATATTCAATCAGATGTTTCTGTAGAAAGTATAAAATCATCTGAAGGTAGTCTTAAGAAGCAGCGAAAAGAAAAGAAAATGAAGAAAAATAAAAACTCAATTAATGAGGATGATCACGGGATCATTGGTATGGGTACGGATATTGCAAAATCGAATAGTCCAAAGAAACGTAAAGTTGGAGAGCAGTCAGAAAACGTATCACTTAAAAAACAAAAACTGGAAAGCCCAGTGACCAATAAATCAAAGAACAGTTTGAATATTAGTAAGTTGAAACAATATCTTGAGTCAGCAAAAAGTGAGAAAGCAAATCTCAATAAACAGCAGAATGAAATATCGCAATTAGAAAAGGACACGCAAAAGAAAAAGTTAAAGGAGAAATCACAAACAATTAAAATCTCACCACAAAAGCAAGATAAAAAATCAGAACCAACTTTACGAATGAAAATGGAAGAGAAGCTTAAGTCTGCCAGATTTCGTTATCTGAATGAAATGCTATATAAAACATCAAGTTCTGAAGCTAAAAGTCTGTTTCAGCAGGATCGAGATTCTTTTTATGTTTACCATGAGGGATTTCAATCACAGGTTGAAAAATGGCCCACAAATCCCATAGAGAAAATGGTGTCCTATATCAAATTGAAGCCAGCATCATCGGTGATTGCGGACTTCGGTTGTGGTGATGCTAAGTTGGCTCAAAGTGTTGACAATAAAGTGCACTCATTTGACCTTGTGGCTGTCAACAAGTTTGTGACTGCGTGTGACATGGCGTCGGTGCCACTGCCGTCTGGGTCGGTTGACATCGCTGTCTTCTGTCTCTCCCTCATGGGCACAAACATTGTGGACTTCTTGCGAGAGGCTCATCGCGTGCTCAAAATGAACGGAAAGTTACTCATAGCTGAGGTCGTGAGTCGCTTTGAGAAAGTGGGTAAATTTGTGCGCAAACTGGAGTCCATGGGATTTTCTTTGTTAAGTAAAGACACAACAAACACAATGTTCATTTGGTTTGAGTTTAGTAAAGTCGGGGATGTGGACGAGTCCCAGCTTCCACAAATAGAACTAATGCCCTGTATATATAAAAAACGATAGAAGTTTATCTGTTTATTCAGAATTATTTGTTTAAGAAAGTGTAAATTTTCGTACCCATCATCAAAGCAATGAATGTAGTCCTAACAGATCAGTGTGCATGTGCAAATGTAATAAAAAGGTGCAGTAACTTTTAGAATGAATAACGTTAAGGATTTAGAATTTTTTCTCATGACTAAATTTGTATACTTTTATTTTTGATACATTCATACTGCATAAAAAGTAAAACTTCATTTATATGTCAAGCGTTTCAATTATTTACAAATACAAAAGAGTAAAAGAACAAGCTTCAAACTTATCAAATTAAGGTTTGAGTGTAATACTAAAGAGTTCAGAGTATTACACAGAAACAATCAAAATCAGACCAATTGTCATTTACCTAATTTGTGATGTTTATGAAATAATAGATAAAAGTTAAAATTTATTTTTGTTCGAATTCTATTCAAACTTGCGTACTGTAATGGGAAAAATAAATTTAAAGTATGTGATATGTATGATAATGTATAGGCTGTTATGTAACTTTCCTTTTATTAAACTTCAAAATGATAAAATATCTTGTTGAAAATGTGTGGTTATCATTTATTTGTTTATTTTAGAGCTAATCTCATTCTTTGGAAGGATGAAATATTTTTAACCCAAGTTTCAACTGGTGTTGGAAACAACAAAACAACTTAGAGTGCTATATGTAATCATTGTGCACTGTCCGGATGGGCATTGCAGCAAATTGATAAGTCATAACGAACTCTATTTAAATAATATTCTATTTTAATGTCTTTGTTGCTGTTATTGTTTCACACACTTTCTAAACACAATTCTGCATTTATTTTAATAATTTATTTTATTAATTTGGAAAATATTTTCGATTCTCAAGAATCCTTTTTAATCATAAACTAAAAACCAAAAATGAAAAATGATTTTTGGTTTTTAGTTTATGATTGAAAAGGATTGTTGAGAATCGAAAATATTTTCCAAATTAATAAAATAAATGTAGAATTGTGTTTAGAAAGTGTGTGAAACAATAACATCAACAAAGACATATAGATAGAATGAGACACCATGCTGTGCACCATATAAATAATTTATTTATCTCTATTTAAATAAATGACATGACTGTCCGGACTTCATGGTATTCGCCAATATACATGTATTACTATCAGTCGCTATTGAAACACTGGGTGACAAAATTCTAGATACACGTACAAATAATATATTTCGCACACTGAATAGGTACCTTTTCACACTTCAACTAGTGGTAGAATAACAAGAATGCTTCTCCAAATAAATCTACCTACAGTATTATACTCTCACAATTTGGATAAATACATGGAGGAGGGTGTGACACAGGGGTCCTGAGTTCCATGTTCCACTATTTTTTTTTACCCCTATGTCCATGTTCTTCTATAATTTCTCATGTTCCACTGTGAAGATGATCCCAAGAAAACGATTTTTAACACATTTATCATCAATTCTTTATTATATGCTGAACCATATTTTCTCAGAAATGTCAAAAGTGAAAGAAGCTCTGAAACCTCTTAAAGAATTACTAAATCTACAACTTTTGGTTGCACAAGAAAATCTTGAAATACAGGCTATCAATAGAACTTCAATCCATGTTTTTAAACAAGCAAAGGCAAAGCCTTTTTATAATGCTATGCTCAAAGACAATACTCAGATTATCAACATAACTTCATTTAATAATAATTTTAATTTAAATGTAGATATACAGGAGTTTGAATGTTTACAAAAAAGTAGGTATGCTTGTACAAGTGACAAGAAAATTCTTGAATTTAATTTTATAAGGTTATTTACAATTTTTAGCTTGTAATAAAAATTTAGTAAAATGGAAAAAAATAATAATAGTGAATTATGCAACATATGTGCAAAGGAAGAAGATATAAATCATGTTCTTGTTTCATGTAAAAGTGCTAAGGAAATATGGTAAGCCTTTGAAGGTAACACTGGTTTTGCAGTAACAAACAAAGATATTATCTTAGGTAGCTCAAAGATTGATAAAGATATACAGTTTGCAATTTTATTAATATCTTATATTTATAAACAATGGGTAAAAGAAAAATTTAACAATGTACAAAGGTCAGTTAATAGCGTCTTAAGGGAAGTCAAATGTGATATTAGACATAGAGCTTCGATTTATAAATATATTGGTACAATAGATCTTGTTGATCTATTAGATCACTTATTATAATGATGGCGAAATTTAAAAACCTTTTGACAGCAGGAAATGTAAAAAGAATATATATATATATATAATAATGATATATATAGATATCAAGTAAAAAGTATATGTAAATTCTTATGATCATTCTGTTTTACTATGGAATCCTTGATTGTGTGTGTGAATATTATTTATGAAGATGTAAAAAAAAAGAGAAAAAAAAATTGCTCTTCTATAAACTTGAATTTATGCTATTTTAACAGTTATGTGTAACATTGTAAAGAGTCATTGTAAGTCCCGCAATACGACTCTTATGTAAAATGGGACATGGTTTTCAAATGAAAATAAAGTATAAAAATAAAAAATAAAATATATGTGCAGACCCGAATCAAATATTTGCTATGGAAGTCCTAGTGTTTAACCAAGTCAAATAATCTTAAGTCCTGATGAAGACAAGATATAGGGTGATATCTGCTAAATAGGAAAAGACGTAAAATCAAGCGGATAAAATATATATTACAAAAAGTATACCCCTGGGGTCTGAACAGACCAATAATGTACTGATTAGTGTTAATTGGTGCGGGGTGGGGAGATAGCTTTCAGCCTATTATTATATGGAGAGCTCATGGAACAAAATAAAAACACAGATTTTGCTTCATTTGAAGTGACACATTTATTCTTTGTAAGTCACTGTTCAGTTCCATATTATGGGTATGTAGATTGAAATATGTCAAGAAGTTTGCCAATATTCATTTTTGGGGCCGCCCCAGGTTGTTAGTGAGGGGAGAGTTAAGAGAAAACAATGATGATAAATGTTCTATGGTAGGGGGGTCGGGGGCATGCTGACCCAGGTAAATTTTGAAATGTTGTGTGCTCAAATGTGCAATCTGAGCCATTTGCTGCATCAATATTTATTATATAAAACTGTCTGTAATTTCAAACATATACGTCTTTAAACACATTGAGGATGGGTTTAAACCTTCAAAGCCTTATCCTACCACTCTGAAATTGGCCTGATGAAGCTCTGGAGTAGGGGTGTAACTGTCTAGAGCACTTACTGAGCGTTCACACTCAGTACTGGAGTGTATACGTGCCAGTTTGAACAGTATAAAAATGTTGAGAAAAAGGTGACTGTTGCAAACTTTTATATTAGAGGTTTTAGTCATGTAGATGTAAATGTAAATGTGGTGGTTCATAGTTGTGATCCAAGTCTAGCTCTCACCACTTTACATTTTACACCAGGTAATTGGCACACTTACGCTAATTACTCACACAATCGCTCATTTGCTCTTTCAACCCAATGACCTGTACGAAATTAAAGTGTAGGTGCCACAGAGCTGTGTGCAACTATTTAGGTATGAGTTTGCTCAACACCCACAAACAGAGCCGACTGGCAAGTGAACCCACAACCTTCTCGTCACGAGTTTAACTGCGAATTCACTCAGCCAAAGAAGCACATTTGGTAGATGCTGTAGAAACCAAACATTGGTTGGAGGATTGCCACGATTATGAAGTGTAGGATATCATATTGATCGACACTGCAATACAATGTGGTCCTTATTGTGCATTAGAAACCTCTCCTATTTAACAAAAGTAGCGTAAAATTGAGTCAAAACATGTTCCATGTTCCACTATGACTTTACCCCTATGTTCCATGTTCCACTATTTTTTTCCATGTTCCATGTTCCACTATTTTTTCCCCATGTTCCATGTATCCCCCCCCCCTCATGGAGTGCAACCTCTATTCTGGAAATAATTTTTCAAGTTATTCTGTTCAATGCTGGTTGATGCTGGTCAGTCTTACTGTTCATTACTATAATTGCACGGTAATATATGAAATCACATGCAACACATGCCAAGAACAATATGTTGGTGAAAAAAAATATGATCCAGCCCCCCCCGGCGCCCGGATCTGCCACTGTGAACATTTTGAAATGTGAAATGAAAGCTTTATAATATTAGTTCTAACTTTGACTATATAAAACATGATAACACCAAAGATATGCGGAGTTTTAAATGAGTATCATTAAGATGATTTATTGCTAGTCCTCTCCATGGGTATAACACCCTGATAACTAGTCAAACGTGGGGTTGATGGAGTAAGGAGGTTGTATCTGTATCTGTTGTGCATCCAAGGGGGGGGGGAGTTACGTAAAAGGTTGGGGGGGGGGGGCTCCACCGGACATTGATATTTGTGTGAAATGTGCTAAAATTTTGCAAAACATAAGGCTTAAAGTGCTGATTTACCTGATAGGATATATGATTTTATTATCTGTGGCGTACATACGCCAGTGGGATGATTTTCGTGTGCTGATTAAGAGCTAAATTAGACCTATCAAGTGCTGATTTTAGATTTTGGATCATGATGTGCTGATTTTTAGGGGTGATAATGTGACCCATTCCGGTAGACGTCTAGCCCATCCACGTTCGCAAAATGTATTAGGTACCCCCCCCCACCCCCTGGGTTGTGCACAGCATAGGCAGATCCGGGGAGGGGGGGTGCAGGGTGCGCGCGCCCCCCTTTTCCTTTTCCTACCAAGATACTTCATTTTCATAGGGTTTTTCATGAAATCTCTTAAGTGCGCACCCCCCGCCCCCCTTTTCTTAAGTGTGACCCCCTTTTCCAAAAACCTGGATCTGTCTATGCACAATATAGAAGCATTGTTCGTTTCTATTCTGCAATAACTTTTTATTGATACAGTTCAGTGAGTTATACAGTCAATTCATGTGAACTTAACACACCCAAACGCCAAGCCTAGGCTTTGCTATGTAATAATATGAAAAAGAGGCATCTGTGTCAACGTCTGTCTTACTTATAGATTTCTGGAGGTTACGTCAAAGCCACGTGCGTATGACGTTATGTTTCACGGCCAACGTCAATCAGCAGCTGGTGGGCGTGGCCGGAGACAGAGAGCAGGTGGAAATAATCCACAGGATTAACACACATCACTGGAAATTGGGCCACAGTGTCCGGGGATGAGCACAGTGACCCTCACGCCGTCAACACAGAACAGGATAACGCCATAGATAGCTCTAAATGAGGCTCAATTAGATGGTTTATTGCACCGTGATTAGTTCTCTCCAGGGGTACAGCTGTGATTAGTTCTCTCCAGAGGTACATCTCACATCTGATATCTGGTCAAATCAAATCTGGGTGTCGTGTATATAAGCTTGCCGAATGCAAAGAAACTATAGTTTATGTTGTTTCAATGTCAAATGTATCCAATCAAAAAACGTGTCGAAGAAAATTGTGCATTATCAACTTCTAAAACAACTTGTCATTAAGCTGCTGACAGACTGGTCAAATGCAGAAAACATATATTGTACGCTAAAAAATAAAATGAGTTGAAAAAAATCCCTGAACTGATTGTGATTATGTACATATTTTAAAAATAACATTCGGTAATGATAAGAGATCATAAGAGGGAATTATGAAATTGGCATTGGGTCACTAGTCGCGAATAGTGCCATATCTGGGCTTAGCTCCAGGTGAACAAAAGCATGAATAGTTATTGACTGTCTCGTGTTCTAGAACCACGAAGAAATGGTCTTATCATAGAAGTGATCTCAAGAGAGAGGTGAAAGGTGC
>CM032669.1:58809980-58956022 GCA_019095985.1 Streblospio benedicti | reverse complement strand
TTTTCAAATATTTTGGCCCAAAAGGGGGTTTCCTCAACTTCCAAAGTTAATACATAAAACCTCACTGGAAAAATTTTTTTTTCCGATAATTTGGGTTTAAAAGGGAAAAAAGGTTGGGTCTTTTAAATAAAACATTTTTAACACTTTTGTCAAAACCCAAACCGTAAATTTTATTTCCTTTAAGGAAAAACCCTTAAACCAAAAAGAAGATTTTGGGGCCCTTTTTTACAAAAAAAAGTTTCCCAAACCCCATTTTTTTTTCCCTTAGCCCTCTGGTTTTCCAGAAGGAAACCTTATAAGTCCCCATGCATGCCGAAAAACCATTTTTGCCCCAAGGGCGAATTTTATTAAATTGACATTTAAAAACATTAAACACTTTCCTAAAAAAACCAAATTTAATTATTTTTAAGGAAAAAATTAATTTGAAAAAGTATTTTCCTTTTAAAAGAAAATTTTAAATTTTAATAATTTTTTTTATTATAAATTATTTTTAAAATTATAATATATTTAATAATTATTTAATATATTTTTAATTAATTTACAGCATTAAAATATTTTATTTGAGTTCTCGTTGTGTTTGTCCCAATGATACTTAGCCCCACACACTACGGTCGTACATGGGCCTCTCCCAAAACCAGATTGACGGCTCCACACGGGGGGACTTCGCACTGGTGCTGGTAGCGACGGCTTCAGACCGTGGCACACGCTAAGCTGAATATGTATCAAAGAGGGTACTAGATCCAAGACACGTATGCACGAGGGTCTAGTAACCTTATTAATACGTGAGTATAGTTTGAAAAGGCCCCGAATCTACGAGATTCGGGGGTGTTGGTTCCTACGATGTTGTCGCAACAACTTCTCAAGCTAAACTGACGGCTATGCCGTCTTGGTGATGGGAAGTCAACTAAATTGTCCCATCACCTTGGCAACGGGACAGAACACCATTAGCAACTGGGACACATCGGGCGACGTAAAACACGTCATAAACAACACGTACGTCAAAATGACGTATGTATGGAAAGTGCGAGCGTAGGACGTACGGGCCATCACGGTGCGGGGTCAATTAGGGATTGACTAGCTGATGGAGACAATGCTACAATTGTCCCACCCCGCACCTCTAACTAGCATTAGCTCACACTCTCCCCCAGTTACCATGGTGGGACCAGGGCTTCGCTTCTACGGAAGACCCAATCTCAGCATGAGTAACTATACCTACCCTCAAGAACCGGAAAATCCTATAACAAATACATAGGATGATTAGCTTGGCTGTTCCTCATACAAACCCGCACACATGTTCCCCCCTCCCAGCTTCGGCTAATGGTCCTGCCAACGACCGGATCGCCAGCCCGCACCCTCTACTGCAGATCAGACCCTGCTTTCCAGGACAGATCCGGTCTGCGGGAGCGGAGTCCGTCTCGCCCCGGTCTTGGTCCTGGCAGGGTCCTTGACCAGGGTACATGGAGTCTGAAACAAACAACATTCAAATCGAGCAGCCAACAAACGCACAGGACTTCATCTTTGCCTGTACCAAAATAAAAAAAAAAAAAAACATGTAAGGACTGGGGAAGTTATCAAATTATAAAACTACAGAGCGAACGGGGAGCCCTCCCCAGTACATCACAGTTACCCCCGGACAAGAGTATTGCTGAAACAAACCTTCAGGGGAGTAAACTCCCCCTAACTGCTTTCATCAGCGACCCTCCAGACCCAGAGATGACAATGACCACAAATTTTGACTGGCATGTTCAACATTAACAAAAATTATCCCTAGGTTGAACACCCGAGATACTGAACAATGCGAAGTGCTGACAAGCACCCAGTATCCCAAATCTTTCTCACATGCCCTATTGATCTTAAGGATCTTACTGTCATCCCACGAGTGCCACCAACACTAGGCAGACGTGAGTGACGTGGTTGTCCTTTCACACTCCATTCGTGAGAACCATCGGTGCAACATAGTCCCCAACACAGTTGTTCCCAGTACAGTTCTCAGGTTGCGACCACCCATTTGTGGGTCACGTCCGTAAACCAGGTCCTTACTGTGTGGGTTCAGCAAGGCACAATTGCTACCCAATGCAAACCAAGTTTTCAGAACCTCCACTACTGGTAGTGAGACTGTCCTGGTGAAACTGTGGCATGCGCTCGTGCAGGCAAAAGTCCATGTGGATAATCGGCTGACTGTCCTGGCGTACATCATGGTTTGGGTTCCTCAACTTCCTCCATACTAAAACAAATACTGTCCAGACACGAAACTAGTTTAGTTCCACGTCATAGACAATAGATGTCGTACATCGAAGCTCGAGCGGATGATGTAACCGGTGGTACCTCAAGATCAGTGCCATCATGACGTCCTCACATGCGAAAGTGAATGTTACTTCACGTACATAGAGGGTGTCACGAGGCGTGATTTCAAGATCTTCCACGGTGTCAGCATTCGGTTTTAGGGCAACTATCCTCAATTCCATTCCACGCAGCACCAGAAAAGGCACACAAGCTTTCAGGTCCCACGCTCGTAAGTGTAGGTCCATCATGGCAAGGGTCTTCTAGTACCACTGTGGTGGTCTCGTTCGTACTCAAAGCAATATTGGAGGAAGCGTACACGCCATCTGGTCCCATACCCGAGGGCGCGGGTCCATGACGTGGGTCCCCCCAACACTTGCAAGGTTGTCTGGTGGTCAGCAATCAGTAATGGAGGAGGCACACACGCCATCTGGTCCCACACCCGAGGGTGCGAGTCCATGACATGGGTACCCCAATACTTGCATGGTTGTCACGATCCAGGCAGCGTTGGAGAAAGCGAGCACGCCATCTGGTCCCATACCCGAGGGCGCGGGTCCATGACGTGGGTCCCCCCAACACTTGCAAGGTTGTCTGGTGGTCAGCAATCAGTAATGGAGGAGGCACACACGCCATCTGGTCCCACACCCGAGGGTGCGGGTCAATGACGTGGGTGCCCCAATACTTGTGTGGTTGCCTGAGGTTCGGCAATCACTGGAGCATTTGCGCTGCTAGGTCCCGCACTCGGAAGTGTAGGTCCGCCACTGCGTTGTTCCTCCAGAGAGAGCTATCCCGTATTCAGTGGAGAAAGAGGCCCACCGGCCACGAGAGTGGTGTCGGCACCACCCGTGTCCTCAGCCAGCGTGCGGATGGACGTAGCAGCCGGTCCAGCGGGGTTATTGTCACTGGTCAAGCTGTCCACGTTCATCACAGCCCCATCCCCCGTTTCCATAATCATGTCGTTCGGTTGAGGGCAGTGCATACCAGAATGACCATGACAGCCACACTGCCAGCACCACACCTCGTTTTGAGTTCTGAATTGTTGCATATGGTGTCACATAAGTGTACATTATGATACCCACTCTCTAAACACAAACATTTCTGTCAAGCCTAGTGAGTGGGTACATATACAGCTTAAAACCATATAGGTGTCGTACATCGTCATCTATCCCCGCCCAAGAGCACGGAAGCGCCAGGAGGCGTGTACCAACATCACCTCTATTCGTGACGGCCCCGGAGGACAGGGGCCGGTTGCACAAAGCCATTTTACGTTCACGATCATGTGTTTTACGGTCGTGTCAGTATTTTTTCGTAAAATTTCAGTTGCACTAAAAAAAAACTACGATATCGTAGATTGTAGTTTTCATTGGTAAAAAAAAATCACGAATGTCGTGAGAAAATTGCCGGGCTAAAAGGTAGCGCCAGTGTCGTGGATTTGTTTTCGTTTGTGTTATGCTTGTCGTTTGTAAATGAAATATTCATAATATTGGTTTGATTGAACATTAACTTGCACAAAATGGGAGCCTCTATTGAGGGGAGTATATAGCCTCGATGAAAATCCGTTCACCAACATTTTTATTCCCTAAATCACCATTTTTATGTACAGCGTTCTTATAATGCCACAGTTGAAAACATGGTGCTAGAAAAAATGGTCTTACTATAGAGGTGGTCATTTTGGAGAGGTGGTGTTTTAAAATTTGCGTTGATATTGTAGTTTTCATTTGTGCATTAAGAATTATTGATTTATCTATGTATGTCAATCAGATTATTTTGATTTACTCTTTTAAATGCATTAATTCATTAGCAGACATCATAAAGAGGTCGACGGTCAACACACTCCATAAAGAGACCACCTATAAATTAAGATAGCTTGGTGGTCATAATATTTGTTCTACTGTATTCTAGCAATGATAGAAATATGATCTAATTGAAATAAGTTTGCAGGTATATATTCTGCCCCCCCCCCCCGGTCTCTTTTAGCATGCACGAATCATAGTCTGCATGGGTTTTTAACGTGGAATTGATAGTAAACATGCCAAAAATCCTATGAAAATAAGGTATTTTGGTGATAAAGGGGGCATACAAACCCTCGCTCCCCACCCATGCACCCACCCACCCTGGATATGCATGTGGTATTGATGGAAGGTTATACAGTACACGGGATATTTTAAAATTGAAATGAAAGCTTTTAAGAGTCGAACAAGAGAGAAAAAAGTTGCTTATAAAGTCAGTTCCATTTGTGGTAATGTACTACATTTTGCGATCGTAAATTCCAACGATGATACTGGTTTGACGACTACGAACAGTTGGCTTTGTGCAACGCACGTAACGACCATCGTTTTCGTATCGTTACTCGTTTCGTGATTGTAAATTTTTGTTCGTATTTCGTGATTTGTTTGTGCAACCGGGCCCAGACATCCGTGTCGTGCCCTATGTGGTTGTCTCTATATCAGGGGAGGCCGGATGACTAGAGTCGCCAGCTTCATCGCCTGTATCAAACAATTCCACTAAGTGCATTCTACGATCGTTCCGTGTCTCCGGATCCATCATCCCGCCACTCGAGACGGATATCACATCATGGGCCCCAGACACTTCAAGTCTTAGGCCCAAACGTAACATCCTAGAACGAGTTAGCGGCCCATACAGGCGTTCGGATCTCTCGTGTACACCAGTTTGGACTGCCCACAGACTCGATGTTTCACGAGTCTGGGTTTCCATTGAAGTCAATGGATGTGTACCTCGGTTTGGAGCGGATCTGTGTACCTCAGCGGGACGGCCCAGAGGTCCCCTCGAAGGAGACACGTAAGTAGGCCTACCTTTTCCGACCGAGTTCGCCAGCGGTGAGCCTGAGAGCACCCGTGGTCCGGTCACATTGGTTTCGCCACGGATTTCCATTCCCTCACCCGGTGGCGAACCTAGGAGAATCCGTTAAGGTCTACGATCCTCCATGCGTTGTCCTTGTACACGGCTCCTGGTATTGGTTGAGGCGCTCACACCGCCTGGGTTCTCGTTGTGTTTGTCCCAATGATACGTAGCCTACGCCCACACTACTGTCGTACAGGGGCCTCTCCCAAGACCAGATTGACGGCCCCACACGGGGGGGACTTCGCACTGGTGCTGGTAGCGACGGCTTCAGATCGTGGCACACGCCAAGCTGAACATGTATCAAAGAGGGTACTAGATCCAAGACACGTATGCACGAGGGTCTAGTAGGCTTACCCTAATAATACGTGAGTAGGCCTATAGTTTGAAAAGGCCCCGAATCTACGAGATTCGGGGGTATTGGTTCCTACGATGTTGTCGCAACAACTTCTCAAGCTAAACTGACGGCTATTCCGTCTTGGTGATGGGAAGTCAACTAAATTGTCCCATCACCTTGGCAACGGGACAGAACACCACTAAAAATGTCCTGTAACCTAGCAACTGGGACACATCGGGCGACGTAAAACACGTCATAAACAACACGTACGTCAAAATGACGTATGTATGGAAAGTGCGAGCGTAGGACGTACGGGCCATCACGGTGCGGGGTCAATTAGGGATTGACTAGCTGATGGAGACAATGCTACAATTGTCCCACCCCGCACCTCTAACTAGCGTTAGCTCCTTCAAGAGAGCTGAGACCAAATGCAGTTTTCCCCCAGTGTGCATGCCTCAGGCACACCAAATAAACCACACACAAACAAGCAGGTGCCAAACCCATGCAGGGCCATTGACAGAAAAGGCGGCAGATTTCAACCCCATTGTTGACCCCATTTAGAAGACACACCCGGCGGCGGCGGGAGGCGCGCCCTTGGCCCCCGCCGATCCATAACGCTCACGTGGCGGCGGCGGCGGCTCGGCCGTATATAACGCGAAGGCGCGGCGGAGGCGGGCAGACCGCGGCGGGAGGCGATGTCAGCAGCAGGAACAACAGCAGCCAGGAGACGCGCACACAGCAGCTGATGCAGTAGCGGGCACCGACACCCCGGAGCGTACAGCAAGAGGCAGCGGCAGGAAGCAGGCACACAGGTGGGTGGGTGGCACACTGATCTACACTGCACAGGGCAGCATTTTGTGCCACTGACATATTGGCATAGCGCGCTATTGAAAAAATGCTGATATCATGGTTGAGATGTATTGGGTCTCAAGTCAGCAATTTAGTATTCCATTTAGAAATGAACACTCTTGTAGTGGTTTGAGCAATTCAAATGTGCAGGGTGAAAGAGATTCGCCTAAACCGATGATGCCCATTGTGGAGCATATTAAGAAGTCCTCTGAAAGACATTCGTGACCAACATGAAGCTGTTGAAGACTTATTAAGAAACAGAGAATAAAATGCATTTTGTTGTGTGTGTTGTAGAGATGGCTGAGGCAGTGACAGAGGAGCTGATGGGGGGTGGAGAGATGACCACCATGCCCCTGTCAGACATCACCGGCAACACGACCGTGGACCCCTTCTGGGACCAGGTAAGCTCCTGTCAGACATCACAGGCAACTGAAAAATAAACATTTTGTGTATATGTATCATTCAGAGTTGAACATGTGAAGTACCCGTGAATACTAACTTGCTGCGTGTAGATCTACTGGGCGCACCCGTACTGGAAGCAGTTTGACATCCCCGGCTACCCGGACTGGTACCACTGGCTGGTGGGCTTCTACATGACGGTCGTCTGCCCCATCGGCGTCATCTCCAACCTGGTGGTCATCTACGTCTTCTCCAGGTCAGTCGCTACTCACACCAACACCACATGCTAGGGGAATTCAAAATTCAAACTAATATATGAGCATTATGGCTAAAAGAACATGTATACTTCTAATTATCTACTCTGATCAGTTCCAGTCCCACTTGAAACACATCAAAATACCACGCTATCAAAATTCAAAGTGCAAATGTTTATTTATGTGGCCTGCATAATTCATGATTCCAGCACCAAGTACCTTCAGAAATATCCTAACTTAGGTTTGAGAGCCACAAATATAATTATTTAGACTGGAATTTAATGTAAGCGCATCATTGCTAATTCTGCACCATGGTTCCGTGGCCGAATGGTTAGGGAGTTGGATTCGTGACCAGAAGGTCGTGGGTTCGATTCACGGTCGGGTCTGGTGGTAGGTGTTGAGCAAACCTACCCCTAGCGGGTTGCACACTGCTCCGTGGTACCTACACGTTAAATAGGTACAGGTCATTGGGTTGAAAGAGTGAGTGAGTGATTGTGTGAGTGATGAGCATTGTGCGCTGAATGTGCTGCCGATGCAAGTATACGAGAACTGATCAAATGCTGATCAATAAGTGTTCCAATGACCTGGTGTAAATTGTAAAGTCATGAGAGCCATACTGGGATCAGGACTATAAACCACCACATTTACATTTACATTTATGATTGCAGTACCAAGCACCTTCGGACGCCTCCCAACATGCTCATTGTGAACCTGGCCTGCTCTGACTGCATGTTTGCCGCCATGAACGGTTTCCCCATCCTCACGGTCAACAGCATCTTCAAGATCTGGAGATGGGGCAAAATATGTAAGTCAGTATTTGAAATTTATTTTAAGAAGTACCTGACTCAGTTTGCCATAAAAGTAGGGCATTGTAGATTGTTCATTCATGATTAAAGATATTGCTCAGTCAAAATCATATTTGTTTTGTAAAATTCAGTATCAATAGACGATGCCTTATCCATTGCAAGTGTGATGAAAATAATATTCACATTCTCCGCGTTTAATACTATTTCCACCTTTAAAAATACCATGCCGTCTCGTCAAATAAAACACAAAGTCACGTGATATTGCATAATCGAATGATTTTCGCCAGACGTGCCGTGTATTTCTAACGACAGACGTCTCATTTATTAGGCGGCTTCTTATGATTCTGACGAAAATCATTCTGTTGACATTTCTCGCGTTCACGTGTTTTGTTGAGTATATACTGGCCTCTTATTGCGTGGTATTTAAATTGTTTTACATACTTTGATATGATGTTTAAATGAAAGACACTTTCAGAATGCACAGAACACATCATAATGCTTCTTTACAAGCATACTTGTTTGACCACTCAGCATAACCTTTAAATGTTGTACATAAAGATTAGATTGTCTACAAATAATAAGCGACAGTAATCGCATGATATGGAAATGGAGAAAAATATGTAAGTCAGTAATCCGTATGAAATGTTCTACCATGCAGTGCATTATTTAGTTCAGAATTCAATTGTTCAAACAGAATTCGTTGCTGAACAGTCTTTTATTTACATATTTGAATGTTACCATTAACATACTCTATGTTCATGGCTATTTTTTCCAAACTGCATGTTCCATTACATTTATTTCTCTGCTAACTGCATAGTCTAAGTGTATTGTAGGCAGCTTATGCTCTTAGCAGCATTACATGCATACAAGTAATATAAAGTTTAATGCTAATGTATTAAAAACACTATTTTGCAAAACAATTCATATGTTTGTATGTTTATATGAAGAAATGTACATATGTATTTCATTATGTTCACCATTTTCCAGGCTGCATTGTGTATGGGTTCAACGGAGGACTGGCTGGGTTCGTATCCATCTGCACACTTGCTGTTATTGCATTTGATCGCTGGTACGTGATATCCAACCCCATGAAGGCAGCTCACACCGTCACCAAGAAGAAGACACTCGGGTAAGTCCTCTTGTACTGGTTGAGTAGCTTTTCCAGTAGGCACCAGATGATAATTAGGACCTAGAATATCTGAATTCTACATCGCCGAAGTTGACTTGTATTATCCTGACGTAGCAATATATCATCCGTTGACTATAATGTTTAAGATTTACCAGTATCAGACGTTTGAGACACATGTGTAGCAAGAATACAATAAATATGTTCAAATTTGAAGCCCATATTTTTTTTACCCTATCCCAGGTATATCATCATGATCTGGGTTTACTCTGCCATCTGGGCTGTACCGCCCCTCTTTGGCTGGGGTCAATACAACCTGGAAGGCCTCATGACCTCATGTACTTTTGACTACCTCACACAGGACCTCAAGAACTATTCATTTAATGCAGGTTTGTTTTGTTAGTTATTGAAATGTTCAATTTACAATATTTATTGCCATGATGTTCACAGAAACGGGGCTTAAAAGTCCATGTAATTTGAAACATTTTAGTCGTGACAACGAGAAAATAAATTTGTATTCAACATTACAGGTATGTTTATCGGTGCGTTTGGAGTGCCTATGTTCTTCATCTGTTTCTTCTACATTGGTATTGTCAAGGCCATCATGAAGCATCACGACGAGATGCAGGTATGTTGCTTTTCCACCATAATTCCATTGAAAAACAATGTACACTCGTGATCAATTCTGAAAATTAATGGAATCAACGAAATGAATTTGAAGCATTTAAAAGATTTACATGTAGCCAAAACAATTTCTATTATTAGGCCCAAGCTCAGAAGATGGGTGCCAAAGCTGGCAACAGTGAGAAGGACCGTGAAGTGGAGATCAAGATGACGAAAATAGCAGCCACGACCATTGCTCTGTACCTGCTGTCCTGGGGCCCATACGCCGTGGTCACTGGCATGGGCCTCATCTACCCCCACGACAAGATGATGGTGAATACACTATGTAGCTACATAAATTTGGTACAGCAGCAAAGTAAATTTATCAACACAATAAGATAAAACCTAGCATGCTTTTTTGAGAAACATATTACAGTTGAGCCTGTTTATCTCATGAATAACTGGTTACTTGGACAATGATCATTTTTTTTACATAACTCAGTAGTTTTTCTTTTTTCAATTCTAAGTTGAACAGGTTCGACTGTAATTTTCTTGTATAACATTATATTAGTATGTAAGCCCTAGGTACATTTCATATATTTGTGGCTTGACACATCTAGGTGACTCCACTGATGGCTGAGATTCCTGTGATGCTGGCCAAGACATCGAGCATCTGGAACCCGATAATCTATGCCATCAGCCATCCCAAGTTCCGCGCCGAGGTGGACAAACGCTTCCCCTGGATGCTCATGTGCTGCGGTGCATCTGCAGATGAGAAGGCCGCGGCAGTGGCCAAGAAGGCAGATCCCACCAGGACCTCAGTCAGCAAGACAGAGGTAGGCACCCTGTTCTTGTTTTTGTTATAGTCATACTATATCAATATTTGCCAGAAAAGTTTTCTTACAATAAGTGATTACATTATCACAAAACGCAGAGAGTGAGCTAATTGTTCTCAATTTACAATGAGCTGGTGTGTGTTTATTGTAGGATAGTGAAGTATCGCAGACTATGAACATGAGCTCCATGGATGGTGGGGCGAACCCTGCTGTGTAAGCAGGAAGAGACCGGGCAGACAGCCACACAGCAGGTCAGTCAGGCAGGTAGACATGCAGACATACAGATTTGCAGACAGACAGATGCAGCCAAAGCAGGTTAGACATGCAGAAAGTCAAGTAGTCAGACAGGCAGACATGCAGATAGACAAACAGGCTGACAGACAACTAGACTAGAAGTAGGGAGGCAGCCAGCCAGTTCCTCGCACGGCCTACTTTTCCATTTTGCCTATCTTGGCGTCTTCTTTATCCCAAATTCTTCTTTCATGCTATGTTCTCTTATTGCACCCGTTATTTATGTTGTACAATTGCATTCCCCTTCCCTGTTTATAAAAGAAAAACTCTGTCAAATAAGGCAATGGCAACAGAGTTTCTAATTATTAATATGCACTTTGATGAAAATAATGTTGTCTATAGTTAAATAAGAATCCAGAAGTATGTTAGTTACTTTCTTTTTGCTTGTCTAGGTGCGTCTCTGGCAGGCGGCCTCGCCTCTGGCAGGCAGTGTGGCGGGTGTTGCCCTCCATCAGGACCATCGCAAACCACCGGGGTGTATGGAGAGTCAGCAACAACAGACATCGGCAGAACATTCCACAAACATCGCCAGTGTACACACCCTCACAAAATCTAGACTGAAAAACTTATGGTTTCATATATTATCATGACTTTCTCAGGCAGCTTTCTTTTGCCAAGATAAATGGGATACTCTGAATATGATTTTCAAGTGTTATGCTCTCGTGGCTTGACGTGGGAAAGCCACACGAAAGAGAGAAAGGTAGACAAATTTATCTGCTCAAATCTTATAGCACCGTGTTTTGATTAGAGGTTGTCATGAAGGACTGGCTTTTTTGGACATGGCAGAGTATATAAACAGTGTGAAGTGGATTCAATATTGTTCTCTTTCGAAGCCTTTCGTTATCGGTTGCAAATGAGATACTTGGTAAGGATTTTGTACAGTGCGCAAAATGCATTTACACAAACGAATAGAAATGCTAGCTCTTGCCAAGAGTTCTAAGATAATACTGAGCAATTTTACAATGACTTTGTATGATACTTTGATATTCATGAATGAAACTAAAACGTAAGAGGTTTTAATGGTATTGGGCAGGGAATAATGAAGTAATGTGACTTAAGTGGGACTTTGAATTGTTGTGTGCTTTGAAGTTGTTGAGAGATTGAGAATGATGGCAAAAATCATCATAGACAGTACCCAGTACAGTGGTGACAATGTAACACACCCCTGTATGTCCAGGTATAGACAAAAAGAAAAGGCATGCAGGGTTTCTGTTTCTGAATGATTTGGAGCATTAATCTATGCCTGATATATTTTTGAGTAGTAAGGCGCGGCAAACATTTTACAAAAAAGTTTGGTGGTATACATTAATACTCGACTTTACACTGGAGAAGATTGTGGTTTGTTCTAGTGGAGGCTGTTGCTGTCCACTGTCCATAATTCACCCACAAATGGTTTTTAAACTAACTGGTTTTCAACTGCAGTACCCAGTGTGGAAGCCCCTGCCATTTGCCCAGGGGAAAGGAGGAGGAGAATAGGGATAGTTGCTTGTGAGGTACTTAGTATAGCTTGAAGTGTATCCAAGTTTTAAGAATGTGCATGAAAAATGATCCACCAAAGTTACACATGAGAACTAAATGTTCTTTCAATGTACATGCATTTGATTTTCACATTTACATCTAAATATCACCAAAAGACAGAGCAGCTTTCCTCCTCACTCTGTCCACAGGGCAGAGGTTTGCACACTGGACATGGTAGTGGAAACACCATGTTATATTCTATTGTATATTCATTGTTTCATCAGCATCTCAGCATCTTACTCTGGCTTCATCCTACTCATCCGTCCTCCTCAGATGACATCACATACTTGTTGCACTTGACTGTGTTGACTGTTATGGATGTGTATTTTTAGAAATAAAACAAAAAACAAAGTGTTCACAGTTGTTGTCAGTATTTTCCAGCATAAACACTATATCAGTTACCAGACTCTGGCTGAGACTAACTTTACCACAGCACACACGATAAATCTAATTAATTGTGCACGTGTAACACGCCTGTCTAATGTGCCATTTAGCAATTAGAACTGAGATGACTGCAAGGATAATGCAATGGTAAAAGTACTTCAGATGGCCCATAAACATATAATAATAACCAAACTGGCTGAGCTTTGCTATCATGGTTATTCATCCGACAAGCTCGTAAAAATATTTAAATCTCGTCTCAGATGAGATATGAGTCGATATTTATGTAGTTTCTCCCCTACGAGATCTTGTTTTGGCGACATTGTTGGACCAGCTGCTGAGTAGTCTCAATTGAAAGTTTCTACTTTATTTGCCGCCGTGAATGAAAACAGGATTAGACTTGAAGATAATAGGATAATCTTACTAAAAGGCTTATTGCAGGTCTGGCCGTTAAGCAATTGCATATATATTACAATATATACATGATATAAAAGACATAAACAAAGAATCAAACATGCATATAACTATTTGCAACTTTTAGAGACTTGAAATACCCATATGAAAATGTTAAAATACAACTACAATGACACAGTTAACATCCATAAATCTATTGTTATGGATACCAGGTACTTATGTTTAGAAATAAATGCAAACAGTAATCCCCTATAAATGACATGTCCCCACAATATGACGAACCAATGATGTTGATATGCAATTTATGCAGAGATCTACTAAGGGTATGCAGCCTACAGAACAAAATCTACCAACCATTCCCACGTTATAGCAGTATTATTGTAAGCTCATTCTAAAACCCGTTCACAGCACATTGTCAATCAGGCAATCAATCAACCAACCAATCAATCAGCCAATCAATCAATAGCAATTATTATGTACACATCCTTGACAAAAATCATTATGAACAAAACGCCACATATAGATGCAATTACCACTTTGTTACGGGTACTAAAACATGCAATATAGTTAAAAACTGTTTCCTCTTCCACGCTAACAAGAAATAATTGATAAAAGCACTGTTAAGAACACCACCATGTTCCTCAGGAGCAAAGACATACCGTAATGTGTTAAGAGAGCTCATAACCGTCTCAAATTCTTCATGACAAGTATAATCTTATAGTCGGATATATAAGTTTATCTCTCAATGTTATACAAAGGACAGTGTAGTCAATGCAAGGTAAAATGTTTAGGAGTTACAAAAGTTCCATAGAGGTCACATTTCTTTTCCTCCGAAAGCAAAAACCTACAAGGTGGCTGGCTGCATTACTGTTAAAGTACGAGACAGACAACAACCAGTAGCAATAACTGGGAGCATAGGCAGATCCGGGGTGGGGGGGGGGGGCAGGGTTTTTCATGAAATCCCTTGAGTACGCCCCCCTTTCCTTAAGTGCGCCCCACTTTTCCAAAAACCTGGATCTGCCATTGGGGAGTCATTTAAAAGGGGCTCGAGTATGATGTGTACTTGTAATTCACAACTCTAGAGATACCCTAAATTATATACCAATATCTACAGCCTTTTAACCCCATGAAAATGTAGGGCACACACACCCGAATATTGAACACATGAACAGATGGCACGAGTTGCACTTGGCTGTGGCCTCATTGAACCCTAACATTCGATGACTGATCAATGACAGATCATCCATCGCCACAGTCACCACACCCATAGCCTCATACAAGGCTACTTTTTTTCTCCACTCACACGCTCAATTATTCTGGGAAGTAAATCTATTGCTTTCAGCTAAGCCTCAGTCAGACGATTTTTTTACTGTACAAAAGATGAGAAATTCACGTGGATAAAGCCAAGGGTACAACCCTACTAAACTGCGATCGGCATTTTTTGCACAGCCCCCCCAGTGAGAGTGGGGCGCAAAAGTGCCGATCGCCCCCATAACATTAGGATCCAAAGAGCTGATCAAATGAATTTTTGGAGGATCAAACTTGCTCATTTCAAACATTGACAAATATTCATTTATCTTTTGAAATCTTTGTCTATTTGTCTTTTACGGTATATGGAAAATGAAAACAAAACGCCATTTCTGAACATGTATAAAAATCTATCAACATCTATTTGTTCTTTCACTTTGATCTTTTGATTGCAATCACATGTTTCAAGACGCCCTTTCTGCTAATACATATGAAGACCCAGATTCTCTTTAATTAAGAACACCAGTTATTACGTCCCAGAGCAGCCGCCCCGTTATTGTTATGTGTTTGCCCCCCCCCTCCAAAAAATCAGTTTAATAACAAATATATCAACAAGTTTTTCTACCAGATCTTATATTATATTATCATATCCATTTGAAAGGACAGCGCGTCACAACCAAAGGTGATAAGGCAACATGTCCGTTCAACACAGGCGATGTCACTGCCATCCTACTACCACAGGCAGATCCAGGTTTTCACAAGGGGGCACACTTTAGGGATCTCATGGCTTTTGAAAGCACGATCCAAAGCGGGCATGCCAACAAACCCACAAAACAAATTGATTTGTGGGAAAGAATGGGGCGGGCTCCCACTACACCTGTACGTCTGACCTTCACCAGCAGCAGCTACATCTTTTTATGAGATAATCCGCTAATTAACGGCAGCTTATTGACTTGAAGGGATTAACTCTGGGCGTGGTGGCGGCGTTAATCCAGTGACGGATGGCGGCCTCGTGTGACACCGAGATGATCAGTTGACGTCATTTCATGCAGTATTAGTCCCAGAACGCAGACAGCCAGTTTTATCAGGTTATTCCCGTCCCCAAAACTGCAGGTTTATCCTCGTTATAGACTATACTAGCCCACTTCCGGCTTCACCTCACTACACACAAAACACACACACAGTCACACACACACACACACACACACACACACACACACACACACACACACACACACAGACACACACACACACACACACACACACACACACACACACACACACACACACACACACACACACACACACACACACACACACACACACACACACACACACACACACACACACACACACACACACACACACACACACACACACACACACACACACACACACACACACACACACACACACACACACACGCACACGCACACACACACACACACACACACACACACACACACACACGCACACACACACACACACACACACACACACACACACACACACACACACACACACACACACACACACACATCACACACACACACACAGTCACACACATGCACGGACGCACGCACACACGCACACATACACAAGTTAATTCAAAAATTACAGACTTGACTTGCCTGCACACTCAGTTATGCTAAAAGACCTGTTTCAAAGAATATCATAAAAGTATATTTTTAGCCACTTACAGCAATCATTATATCAAAGGGCCGTGTGACACACACATGAATCCTGCATTCTGATTGGCTTAGAGTCAAAATATATGCCCTGTTCAATATTGCCCTCAAATTGGATCATACTAATAACATAAAAACAAGTGTGACAATGTTGAAGACATTTGTATATGTATGTGTTTGATTTTCTGCCCAATTCACTTGCAAAATGAAGAGATTTGGAGATTTAGACAAACAATTGCTTGCCTTTCATCAGACTTGGGGTCACTTATAATTGTAATTGGTGTAATTGTAATCAATTACACTTTCACCATAATTGTAATTGCAATTGACCATGTCACATATGCCGTAATTGCATACATAACATAAAAGTCTAGTACTTTATTAGTATCTAGTTAAAACATATCTTCATTTTCATAAAATATATATGTGTGAGATGATGAATATTTGTCAAGTTTTGATCAACATGAACTTGCCCTCGCAAGCTAGTCAATACTCATAAAATTCTTACTTTGAATCCATGCATATTGACCTCAAAACTATGATATATTTCTTCAGTACCCAAGGTCAGTATTTTGAAGGGTGTACATATGCTAGGTGAGTAATATGTCTTTTAACCTATGAGGACTTGCGTATCACCTATATGACATAAGAAAGCTTGTTGAGCTACGAAATGGTCCCATGCCGCGAAATGGCCCCGCACCATTTTGCGTCGACGCGAAATGGTCCCATGAAAAGTTACCTGCCACTAAATGTTCCCATGTCATGAAATGTTCCCATCACATGAAAATGTTACCCGCGTCAAACTGCATTGTAAATGATACTGGAGCTTTCACAGGATAATTTCCAAATGTAAAATATTATAGTCTGTGGTAAATTGGAAATTGGAATGGTGATATGTAAATTTGATATTTTTTCACTTCCGTTTTTTTTCATCCGCTCACTGTTAAATGAATTCAATGAGTCAAACTGAGATCTTTGTTGAGTGATGAAAAATCATATCAATGCCAAATTTCATTCTTTTTGTTTATCGATCAAATTTTCATATTTTCAAACCCAGAAAACTACACATGAATAGGAAAAAATACAATAGGAGATTGTCGAGTGATGACAAACCGTATGCATGCAATGGCAAGTTCATAGTTTAGTTTAGTTTTAATAAAAAAAATTAACAGAACTCTTTCCTGCGCTCACTCATTTGGTCAAACTGAACTCTCAGTGAGAAAACACTTATTTAATAACCTATTTATATATATTATAGATATTGTTGTGCTTAGTTGAATCAGGACAGCATTTACTGCTAGTAAAGTACATGAATGATGGTTGTCAGGAATAGAGCAATGTATTAAATTCCTCTTCAGTTTATTTAGATAAATGTCTTAATTTTCTACATAATATACATAATAATATGTATGTGTTATTTGTAAAAAAGAAACAAAAAAAAAGTAAAATGAAACAAAGACAAACTCAAACCAATGCGTAATATTCATATTTTATTCACATAAGATGAATAACAAAATCAATTTAATCAATTTTGCAAATATTTGAATTTGAGCAACTCATAAGTTTTTTGTTTATTACATCTGCATTCCAAGAAACATAAACCCACAAATAAGAAGGACCAGAGAAAGAATCAAACCTTTTCATTGAACACTATATGTTACTCTATCACCGAAATAGACAATAACTATACACTTGAACAAATATATGTATCGCGATGGAAGTGGATACAACACTGGTTGGCTCCTTCCCCAAGTCCTGAGAACTGTATCTCAAAGCCACTGCCTGGATCGACCTTCGGTCATAATGGCAATATACTAAGTAACCAACCTGTCTAATAGTTGTGGTCCTAGGTTCGAGTCGAAGCAATGGCTCTGAGATATCGCTCTCTATATTTGAAGAGAGAATCCTCTAATATTGATAAGTATCAATAGGTGGTACATTTTGCAGTTCCACCAGTTTCCTAGTACATTCAAAGCTTTACACACCGAGCATTCAACACAAGTAGCAAGTCATATTCATTGTCTCTTTATTCTCGTCGACTGGTAACAGTTCTCAAAGTTTGCTAAGTGTTTAAAATCTGAATGAAAATTACAAACATTTAGCAACTTTGAGAACTGTTACCAACACAAGAGTAGATAATAACAAATAAAAAATTAATTTACTAATGCATCGTGTTACATGATAGTGTAGAATGTATAACAGCTGAAAACGGAAAAGTGTTTATGAGCGCATACTACGAATAATATATTCATTTTATATATTTATTTTTCTTTTTTTGCTTACTTGTCCATATCCAACCAAAAACATATACATTTCCTTCTATTTATTTAAATTTTGGCACAACAATCCCCTTGTCAAAATTAAATATTAATAGTAACAGCAATATTGAATATGATTAATATATTGATATATTGATAGTTGACTCCTAATAAGCAACATTATTTCAAATAGCTTACAGTTGTTAATGCTCACAATATAACAACAGATTGTTCTATGTAGCATTGTTATTAAACCAGAAAAGGAGATAAAAGAAATCACGGTGAAAGACAAAGTTCATAGGCAGATCCAGGGGGGGGGGGAGGGGCTATGCAGTTTAAGAGAAAAGTAAAGAATGTGTGAATGACCATGATCTACTGAGAAATAGGCATGTCGTTGTGGGAGAAAGAAGACAAATTTCAACTAAGAAAAAACATAAAAAAGATCCTGTTTGAAAATAAAATGTGCGCAATATAGTACTTTTAATAAGTGGATTTAGGCATTGGGTAAAGGTGTAATTCTGCTACAAAATTATACATAGAGACAAATGATAAAGATAAGATATAGAAGAGAGAGGTAGAGTGATAGATAGATGGAGAGATAGATAGAGAGAGTTGGATAGGATAGAGATAGAGTCAGACTAAACAAAGACATTCACTTGAAAATACCATCAAAATAAAACATACTGGTGGAAAGAGGACATCACAGGTGTAACTATAGGTAGGATAAATGGGAAGAAAACGTTGAGTTGAAATAAAAAGAGAAAAGAGTGGAATGATGAAGGCAATAAAACTAGATTATTGATTAGTTTAGGAATGTAAAATAAATGATTTTAGTAAAGTTGGAGTGAATAGAAATAGATGATATCAGAATAAGGTAGAAGGAAAAAGTGAAATGTCAAAATAGAATATAGAGGAAAAGTGATAGAAAATATGAAGAAAGGAAGTATCACAGTAAGAGTAAGACTAAAGAGGGAAGGAATAGTTTAGGCAAAATAGGTAATGGTGAACTAATATAGCTAGGTGTCAATATCATAATATAATATTAATTAAAATACAGGTAAAAGTAAAGAGTGCTATACTACAGTGAGGTAAGCAAAATAAACTGGTTGAAAGCATTTCATCTGAACGTAAGGGTAAGCGTTAGAGAGTTAAACTACAGCGTAATATACGTTAAACAAATGTGTGAAATGCCAAATAAAATGGTAATTTTGGGGCCATGGACATATATAAACATATATAAAGTTAGATTATACGTATTATATGTATTAGATTATACGTATTTAAGTCCATAGAATAGTACGTTACAGATACATCATGCAAGGAAAATAATTTTGCATAATTCCACCTGCAATATTGAGACTTTCAAAATCAAATTCAAAGCCTCAATTTCACATAGATGATGATAGCTCCAGATGCTCCACAATTAAGACGCAAGACAATGAGATAAAAATATTGTCAGCTTTTTCATGGTGCCTGGTGTGCATATTTTGTGGCCAAAACTTATGGGGGTCGTCTGTAATAACTGTTCGTGACCTTTCAGATAGGCTGGATGAAAAGGTAGGCTCACAGGACAGTTGAGAAACAGCAAGCCATAACAAGGGAACATCTTTATGAACATCATCAGCAAGGCCAGCTTTAAGAGGAACAGACGCCAAGAAAAGCAAAAAAAGATGGTCCAGATCAACAACTCAATTTTTCATAACGGGAATCCACAGGCCAAGAAAAAACAAAATCACTTCTCCAGAGAAGTGATAACAAGAAGTGTGCCATTTCCTCCAAGAAGACAGCATTAATCATGCACCATTGGTCACAGTAAAACTGATGATACAGATGCTTCATCTTGGCGGCACCTACGTTTTTTGCCACTTTTCAGGAGAGGGAATAATTGTTTTATAGTCCAGAACCAGTCAGAAGTGAACCATTCCCTACCGAAACAGTGAGAGCACTCCAAATATGAGACCAGATCACCCACGATCCACCTCGACATAACACTAAGCTTCTGGCGTCTTCTGGAGCATCTGGAGCTAACTTCGTCTATGTGTCTATGTGAAATTGGGGGTTAATCAGATAGTTAATCAGATAATTCACAATTCAATAAACCTTTCCACACACACATACACAAAACATTCTTAGTAACATAATACACACATTTGCTAAACATAACCATCTTCATAATCATGTGACCATTGTTTAATTTTCTTTGATATTCTAGAAAACCGTTTTCTACTGGAGCTCTTCCAGTTCTTCTTTTCAGGCACCTCAGCGTTTCCAGACTCGTCGGTGGGGGTGTCCCCAGCGGACGTGTCTGCTTTGGGGGTGTCTACAGACGTCCCAGTAACGTCCTCTTCCTCCTTTATGCGAGTCCCCATCAGCGACCCACTACTGATCTGTCTGGAAAGTTTCTCCTTGTCTGTTGGTTTACAGTCAGCAGTGTTGGGATCAGGGGGTGCTGCTGTGTCCTTACCCTCGCACTCTGGTGTCAAATTGTCCACTTGATCAGCATTAGTCATGTCTACTCCTTGCTCTTTGGTATCTGAATCATTATCAGGTTTCCCACATTCGGTTGGAACATTTACTGCTGCTGACAAATCTTCTTGTTTTTCAACGACCCCGTCGGGCACAGTTGCAGAGGTGGCCTCTTGGCCTGAAGCGGCAGCAGGTTTAGATTCATTGTTTTCAATAGTAGCAGGCATTTGTTCATCAGACACAGTCTCAGGTTTTATGTTGTCTTCTTTTGGTGCAACACTGTCACATTTTACCTCTTCAACTTTTGCGGTGTCAGTCTTGGCATTGTCATCGTGTTTTACAGCTTCGCACGTATTTTCCTCTGTTGGGACTGTTGTGGATATTTCGTCTTCGGGCACAACACAAGCATGCTTGGAAGTGTCACTTTCAATAGTCTTTGATGGAACATCCTGGGATGGAACTGTCTCAGTGTTACTATCATGTATAGTTGTTGCAGGTTGATTGTGATTGTGACTTTCAGGCGAACTGTTAGCAATCTTTGTGTCATTATCTGGTGTATTGACAGATTCGTGTGACAAAGAATGTTTTCCCAGATTTACTGACAGAGATTCAGAGCTAGAGTTTGCATTAGCAGACCCATTGTTCTGACTGGCACATTCGAACTGCTTTATCAGATTCTGCAAGTTTCCAGTGTTGCCACCTTTCTCTGTGCTGAGATTAGGGTTATGGTTAGGGTCTTGTATTCCTGACCCACTCATGAAATCCTCCACCTCTTCATGTGAAACTGGAAATGTATTAACCACACTATTAATTGCACTGATTACATCCCTTCTATCTGTATCGCTGTTTCGTCTTGGAAGTCCTGGACTATTAAATATCAACGGTGTGTCTCGCACACATAGATTATCAACTGGACTGGATGCTAAGTCATAAGTGTTCTCTGCATCTTTGTACACATCACTGTCATCACTATCTACACTTGTAGTGTGGGATACCTTCGCGTGTCCATTGATATCATCTCCCATTATTGTCATTTCTATGCCACCACTGGCATTTGCACCTGAATCATCTATCTTGTCGGAGCTCCCTAAATCAAAGGCAGGATTTTCAATGCCTCCATTATCCTCACATTTAATTTCTAGAAGAGCCCTATTTTCGAGGTCGAGAGCCCCAGAGTCAATTCCTGTGTCATTGCCAGATGATGGCTGATCATGATCTGTTGCTAATTGTTCTCCATTCGTTTCTGCTTGAGGGATTTGTTCTTTCCCCTCGTCATGACTCTCATCCAACTCACTGGCAACAGCTGTTGATTGTGGTGTTTGTTCACTGGCTCCTGCATCTAGTACCACCCCACTATTCAACCCTTCTTCATTAGCGGGTGTGGCCACTGTTTCCGACTCTGTCTGATCTTGGTCTGATCCACCAATATCTGCTGCACTATCTTGGATTGGATTTGTATCTGGAGCGGATGCAGCTTGCCCGCCTAGTTCGGAGACAACGTCCACCACAGTGATAGCACCAGCAGCCGTGGTGCCATCTTCCTCCCCTGGTGCTGGTGGTGCTGCCTCCACGTCCACAGCAATGCTGTCAGCCACAGGAGGCGGTGGTGCTGGCCTTTTTTCTACACCCTCAGGGACTGGCCCAGTGTCCACGTCAAGCTTCTTGTATGTGGGTCCCGGGGGCTTTGTCGTCTTCTCCGGCGGTGTGTTAAACGCACTGCCCGCCTGCAGCCGGGTTAGCTGCGGCGGGTGCTGCGGCGGGGTCAGCCATGGAAGTCATGTTCACCGTCTGCGACGTCTCACTGTCCTGCAACAGGAGAGCATGGTTTGTTTATGAAACAACACATCAAAGACATGATCTTTGGGACAGTGCTCTCTAAACCCCAATTAGGAATACTTCTTGTATTAAGAGATCACCTATATATTAACTCCAAAATAGGAATACCTCTAGTAGAAAGAGAACACTTAGATAAAAAGACGAGGCTTTTGTATCCCCAAACGTTCAGAAAGGGATCAGTGAGGCTGAGTTAGATCGCTTGATGCAGGCATATGGGTGGTCGTAATAGAGAGGTTATACCGGTACTTAATTAATAAACGTAACGGTTTTAGGTTATGCCCAAGTTTTGTAACATTTAGTTTGCCAGCAGAGTCTATATACTTGGAGAAAGAATCCTCTATGTCAATACTTACACCCAAGTCAATTCATTACAATATATCTATGTATGCTTAATTATTCACTATTTATCTAGTCTATGTCTTGCTCCCCAAGTACCCACCTCAGTTCTGCTGACTGAGGTCCTGGTGGGATCTGCCTTCTTGGCCACTGCCGCGGCCTTCTCATCTGCAGATGCACCGCAGCACATGAGCATCCAGGGGAAGCGTTTGTCCACCTCGGCGCGGAACTTGGGATGGCTGATGGCATAGATTATCGGATTCCAAATGCTCGATGTCTTGGCCAGCATCACAGGAATCTCAGCCATCAGTGGAGTCACCTGGATGTGTCAAGCCACAATTATATGAGGGGTACCCAGGGCATGCATACTAATATAATGTTATACAAGAAAATTACAGTCCAACCTGTTCAACTCAATATTGAAAAAAGAAGAAAAACAATCGCTGCTATGCATTAAGGATAACGATAACGATAACAATAACGATAACGATAACGATACATTTATTTCAGATATGTAAAAGTTACAATCATTATGCAGAAAATGATTATTATCCGAGTTATCAGTTATCCATAAATGACAGTCATGAAGGTTTGAAATAAATAGGTTCAACTGTAACATGTTTTTCAAATCGTGCTAGGTTTTATCTTATTGTGTAGGTAAATTTATTTTGCTGCTGTACCAAATTTATGTAGCTACATAGTGTATTCACCATCATCTTGTCGTGGGGGTAGATGAGGCCCATGCCAGTGACCACGGCGTATGGGCCCCAAGACAGCAGGTACAGAGCAATGGTCGTGGCTGCTATTTTCGTCATCTTGATCTCCACTTCACGGTCCTTCTCACTGTTGCCAGCTTTGGCACCCATCTTCTGAGCTTGGGCCTAATCATAAACATTGCTACATGTAAATCTGTTAAAATGCTCTAAATTCATTTTGTTGATTCCATTAATTTTCATTTGCAATTTGTTTAATTTTAGACGACACAGATGGTCGGTCTCATTGTTGGTTTTTATACTACTTATTCTGTGTGTTTGGAGACAATAAGATTTTGGTTAATTTAGTTTATTCCGATATTAAATTATATCTTACCTTTGACAAATAGATACAATGTATATATATTTATTATTAGTAACTAAATGTTATCAGACAACACTTTTAGACATCTTAGAACCAATTAATGTGCATTTTATTCTTAACATTGTATTTTTAATGTTTAGTCATTGTTTTAAGCTATTTCTTGATCTTTACATTTTTATAAATTGTTAAAATATTCCCTGAAGAGGACACTTACGTGTCGAAACGTCGGAATAAACTAAATTAACCAAAATCTTATTGTCTCCAAACACACAGAATAAGTAGTATAAAAACCAACCATTAATTTTCAGAATTGATTACAAGTGTAAGTGATATTTAAAGAAATTATGGTGGGAAAAGTAACATACCTGCATCTCGTCATGGTGCCTCATGATGGCCTTGACAATACCAATGTAGAAGAAACAGATGAAGAACATAGGCACTCCAAATGCACCAATGAACATACCTGAATGAGAAGAAACTATATGTATTAGTGACAATTGCCACATTTAGAATCATGCAAAAAAAACTAAGTCACACTTTCAACGGGAAAATACCCCTTAAAACCAATGATTTATCCAGTAAATATCTTTTGTAAATGAAAAACAAACCTGCATTGAATGTAAGGTTCTTGATGTCCTGTGTAAGGTAGTCAAAAGTACATGATGTCATGAGGCCTTCCAAATTATAGTGGCCCCAGCCAAAGAGAGGAGGTACGGCCCAGATGGCAGAATATGTCCAGATGATGAAGATGTACCTGTGATAGAGTTTAAGATCATGAAGCGCTTATCCTAAATACTATACAATACATGATGAGGGAAAAGTCTTGCTAATACACATATACTTCAATGATTTAGAATGAAGATGTTCTTAAGTTCTAATTGATCATCTAATGACTATCATAAAATGTCCTGTAACTGCATTTACCCAAGAGTCTTCTTCTTGGTGACGGTGTGAGCTGCCTTCATGGGGTTGGATATCACGTACCAGCGATCAAATGCAATAAATGCAAGAGTGCAGATGGATACGAACCCAGCCAGTCCTCCGTTGAACCCATACACAATGCAGCCTGGAAAATAGTGAAAATTGTGAAACGCTAACACACATCTGAGTATAAACTTACATACATATGAACAGTTTTGCAAACTTGTTTTTACACAGAGTAACAGCTTGTGAAACAAATACATCTTGGCCTCTATACACCTTTATACATGTATCGCTTTTAATGTTGCTAAAAGAAGCATAAAGTGTCTACACTCCCTATAGATTATGTAAACTGGAGAGGAATGCATGTGGTGTTACATGCAGTTGGGGATTGTGAGGCATAAAAACGATTACAGTTTTAGAGCAATTCTAATCTCCAGAGTACAGCATGAGAGAAAATGTAATACCTACTTCTAACTTACATATTTTTCTCTCACTAATTGTCATGAAAATGCTGTTGCTGGCATTCTATTGTTAATATATGAAATGTAATTATGAATGAATAATTTATAATTGGCTCCTTGTATGGCAAACAGAGTCAGGTACTTCTTAAAATAAATTTCAAATACTGACTTACATATTTTGCCCCATCTCCAGATCTTGAAGATGCTGTTGACCGTGAGGATGGGGAAACCGTTCATGGCGGCAAACATGCAGTCAGAGCAGGCCAGGTTCACAATGAGCATGTTGGGAGGCGTCCGAAGGTGCTTGGTACTGCAATCATGTATCTTGAAATCATGAAATTTGTAAAGAGGAAAGTTATTTTGAATGAGGTTGATTGGAGCAGATTTCGAATTTTGCCCAACATAAGACACATATTCAACCATGGTTGTATTTTAAGGTGTTTGTGTTTCAAGTGGGACTAGACCACCTTGTAAATGTAGACTCTTTGAAGCCTGACATTCATATTTTTAATTCCTCTAGCGTGTGGTGTTGGTGTGAGTAGCGACTGACCTGGAGAAGACGTAGATGACCACCAGGTTGGAGATGACGCCGATGGGGCAGACGACCGTCATGTAGAAGCCCACCAGCCAGTGGTACCAGTCCGGGTAGCCAGGGATGTCAAACTGCTTCCAGTACGGGTGCGCCCAGTAGATCTACATGCAGCAAGTATTCACAGGTACTTCACACGTTCAACTCTGAATGTATGCATATACACAAAATGTTTATTTTTCAGTTGCCTGTGATGTCTGACAGGAGCTTACCTGGTCCCAGAAGGGGTCCACGGTCGTGTTGCCAGTGATGTCTGACAGGGGCATGGTGGTCATCTCTCCACCCCCCATCAGCTCCTCTGTCACTGCCTCAGCCATCTCTACAACACACACAACAAACTAACTAAACACTTGGTTTGCAATGTCCACTTGGTTACACTGACCACATACGTACACTGACCACAAACCACCTATACCATCCGATCTACCGTACATTGACGTAAGTTTCTTAGGCATGTCCAAGGGGAAAGGGGTGCCTCAGGGTGCGCGCCCCGCCCTCCCCCACCACTTCAACCCTTCGAAACTTTTAAACTCGTGTGAGTACACCACCCCCTTTTCCAAAAAGATAGGTTTGCTAATGAGTTTAAACCCCCATCTCACGTATCAAATACATGTACTCGTTTTGCTACTTATAATGGTAATTTCTTTGTGCAGCAATGTTGCTGACCTTTGCTTATGATTATGATGATGCTTCATAGAGATTCACTTATGGCTGCCAAGTTAAAATATATCTAAAAGCAGAAGTCATAGACCTACATAACTCGAATCATTAGCAGAAGTCAGCAACAAGCTGTAAACAGCAGATCATAAACAATGTCCCCATCAGTCGCCTGCGTCTGTACTTCCCTGCTATAACGGCCATTTCCCGTCATTTCCTCCGCCTGATGATGATGCTTTATAAACGTAGAATACCACGTTGCGAATACGTCGTACTTGTATGGCTAATGCATTTATGGACTCGTCGGATAAGATAACTGTGTGAGCCGTACGCAAAACGACGTATTCAGCATGAATGTGACATTTTATTTATCATTCTTTTTTATGTAATTTCATCAGTTATCATGATCAAAAAGTTCGAACAGGGGTGATATTATGGTTATCATACTTGAACTCAGCTCAGGGACGGATCCAGCGGGGGGCTGGGGGGCTCCTGGCCCCCCCCCCCATTAGCCCCCCCCGCCCCTATTTAGCCCCCCCCCCCCGCCCCCACTTTTTCCCACCAAAATACTTCATTTTCATAGGGTTTTCCATGAAATCCCGTAAGTGAGCCCCCGCTTTCCTTATGTTTTCCTTATGTCCCTTTTCCAAAAAACCTGGATTTGCCCCTACGCACGGACAAATCCGCCCCCCCCGCTCTCAAAATTTGAAAAAAATTTGAAAATTAGCCCCCACCCCCGCTCTCAAATTTCTGGATCCGTCCCTGCAGCTGGACTACTTTTTCACATTTTTAAAACAGTGTTGTAATTGTTTATAAAAAATGATAAATACAAAACCGGGTTCATTTTGTAATATGAATTATTTTATTAGGATTCGTTCTTGTGGCGCATCAGGCTCCCTTTGGGCTCGTCATGATATATCAGAACTCACCTGATAAAATAATTCATGTTTCAAACTCACCCGGTTTTGTTTATATCAAATTGATTTCATAAAAGTGCAGGTAGTACGTTGCGCATATACGATTCCTAGAAATCAAGAGCAACTTGACCGATAACTAGAGTACCTGGTCAACATCAAACAGGTGTGATACCATGTCTGGGTTGTACGGCAGTTGCAGCTAGAGTATTATAACCCAATACTATGCGTCTTTGTGTGATAAATGCTCATAAATGTTCCAAACACCCTCGTAATTTCTTCTTCACGCCGAGTATTATCACGTAACACGGAATCAGGCGGAAATCCTCCGCGCTGAATCCCCCATTTCATTGCTCATTAAAAAAATGGGGCTCACATAAAGCCCCAGTCCCACACTCAGGAATGTTCAAAATTGTATAATGCGGTAGGAAGGTAGAACTTCGTGCTTATATCCTTTAATACACGCCGGTGACGGTGAAATATCCCAATTAACATTGTGACGTGTGCAAAAGCCATCAACTATAGAAGTTCATAGGCAGATCCAGGGGGGGGGGCCCGGGGCGCCCCCTGTTCCCACCAAAATACTTCATTTTCATATGGTTTTTCATGAATTCGCTAAGTGCCCCCCCTTTTTTTCCTTAAGTTCGCCCCCCCCCCTTTCCCAAGAACCTGGATCTGCCATTGAAGTCCAAGCGTCGGCGATCCCTGATCTGGATACTGCCACTGATTCGGAACTGTCTGACCCCGGCTTAGCGGATTGATTCGCAGTTTTATGTAACTAATCTCTGCCGGCCACATGGTGTCCCCATAAAACAACTCTCAGTACAGCATCTCTGCTGCCACCACGCGTCTAGATAGAGGGATGGTCTCTTAAGGAGGTTCGCGATGGTGTGTTGATGAAGTCGAGAAGAAATGGTCTTGTTGTCTCTCTCTAGCGGTAGCGGTGGTCTTCATTGAGTGCTACACGTCCCATGATATAACTGGGAATGAACAGGGGCAGCATTCCCCGTATTCATACATGTACGTGAGCTTGGTAGGTATTCTCGCGTGTGCAATTTTCAACAGCTCTCTGCAAAGGAGAAAGTCCACAGACGCTCGGTTTCCCGCCTTTGAGAAGTATCAGCCCTACTTACACTAATCACGCTAATTAAGCTAAATAAATTACAGGTAAATGCTATAGCAGTTTATTCGTCTAAATGGGACACTTCAGCCCATGTATGTTAACACAATTAACCAACACTGATTGCTATGATGTAAACAGAATTTACTTCAGATATTTTCCCGTGTGTGAAGAATGTTGAACGGTGGTAATTTCCAACAACCTAGATAAGCCAGCACTTTGCTATTTCTTTTTGATAATCACTACAAGATTTCAGGAGAGGTGCATTTTCCCGTCACATGATAAGTTTCCTTTGTTGCATTATTCCATAGTCGATGGCTGATTAACTTCATAAAACAACATAACACAAGCAAACAAACAACCAAGCACACACAAAAGCAGCCACTCACCTCTCGTCACATAGCCCGCTACTGTCGTCTGCTGAGCTCGGGATAAACTCCCGCGCCTTATATGGATGGCGTCACGTGACTCCCGCCACGTGGCTGCCATAAACAAACCAGGCTGTTTTTGTTTATTGAGCGATGATGTCAATGTCCAGACGACTCCAGATCCACTGCATTGGGTATTGCATGACCTCCCGATTAAGGCCTTTCTTGGGACTGACCTCAAGTGGGGAAGATAGAGAGGCGGTTGTTTTGTGGAGGTTTAGTATACAGTTTATGGATGCTCGGGAATGCAAAACTGGTCGTATTATAGAGGTGATCTCTTTATACAGGTGGTCTCAATTGGTGATGACACTGTATTGGGCGATGGGCTGGGTTCAGATGGGGTGTGGTTGTTCTACATCTATGAAGGATGATGCATCCACATATGAAAGGACGTGTAGCAAGGCGCCCGCCTGATGGTTTGAAGGGCCAATTGTCAGAAGTCAATGGTGTATTGCTTTCTTTTCCGGCTGTATTCTTAATAAGATAAAAACATTGTTCTAAAGTTTAATTTTGGTTTCAATAATATTCATAAAGGTTTTCGAGCTCCTGAAGTTTCCTTCCTGAAGGAGTCTTCAGGAGCTCGAAAACATTTATGAATAAAATTGAACTCAAAATTAAACTTTAGAACAATGTTTTTATCTTATTAAGAATACAGCCGTAAAAGAAAGCAATACACTGTTGACAATGAGACCTAGTGCTGTAGGCCAAATATACGGAATATATGATATTTGATAATAATAATTGTCATAAGGCTTGTTAGTATTAGAAGGCCCGCTAGTCAGAATTGAAGCAAATGTATAAAAATATGTTATGATTCTGACTGCATATGCATTATAGGCAAATCCCACCTTCCCATCAACATATTTCATTTTCCTTTATTTTTACATGCTCGCTCTCAATTAATAGTTCCCACAAAAGCCATTAATACCATGAAAGCACCCCCACACACACACATAATCTTTTCTCTCCTAATCCTGGATCTACAAATGTATGTATCATTCAGCTGGCAGATCCATACTGGACCCCATCTCTCAACTATTACCCATCCCCACCCCCACCCCCCCCCCCCAAAAATCCCGCTCTTGACGAGGTTTCTGCATCACCTCGGTTGCGCCCCACTGTCTACGAGAGGCTCTTTTTTCTTTAAAATAGTGTATAGAAAGCAAGTATGGGAACATTGTGGATTTCTTTTTTTCTTCATTTTAATAAGAAAAATGAAGCAAACACTACTTGAACATGGGGTCATTGCCAATACTTAAGATTTTCCCCCTTATATACTTGATTGATCTTTTCACGAGTTTATTTTTGTGACCTACCTTGCACGGCAGCTATTCCTACGGCGCTATTCCTACAGCGCACAATCATCACCCCAGATTGATAAATATCTGGTGTCAAGTGCACCCATGTGTGAAGTGTACCCTGGGAAAGCACTGTCCATAATGCAAACCACTCATCCGAACGATTCTCATGTAGACGTCCGCTTACATATTAATTATCCCAGGTTTAGGCAGGACCAGGCTGATGTAGGGAACACCATAGTAGGTCACGTAGTCTGGTGACGCAACCTTGACATTTGGCCTCACAACACATCAATGCTGAGATCAGCACGTCAAAATCAGGGCCACTCATCGTGGGAACCAGTCAACACATGATATACCGTGGGAAACGCCTACCATCCCATATTCAATAGTATCCGAGAATGTTCACGTTTTTTTTGTTTTTTTTTTTGGGGGGGGGGGGCTTGGGGCGGGTGGGGTGGGGTGGTTTGAATAAAGCTGCTAGATCTACATGTTTTATAGTTGTTTTATAATGTTTTTATTATTGTAAAACATCTATATATTAATTAATTGATATACGAAAATAAAGTATTGTTTTTGTTTGTTATAAATCATAAGTAAGGCCCCTCGCTAAAGCTAGGGTCACAACCGACCTTGTGAACTGTTCAACCGCACAGCTTTTCATGTCTGCGGTTCCTGTGACGTTTTCCTCGTGCAGTGACAGGTATACGGTATGGGCAACTGTCTCACCAGCTGACTCGCTGCGTAATCAGTGCTTCGGCACTGGGAATTAATATTCATGGAGGTGGCCTTGAGATCAACACGCTTACGTTCTACGCACGGTGTGATTACCAAAGTACTGCATTCGCATGTTTATAGCTGCTTATAGCTGCTTATAGCTGCCTTTTCCTTAAGTGCATCCCCCCCTTTCCAAAAACCTGGATCTGCCTATGGTAGGTCTACTGTATGTACAGACAACGTGCGGAGAAATCCTTTTAGCGTAAGGTCTCCGTACAGCCTACTTGCTATACGGTCAGACCACTGGTGGGTTGGGCCGTAGCGAAAGTTTGGCAAGCCAAACTTCTTCTGCAGCCACCGTACGGCCTTTAAAAAAGCCCATGTCGCACTGAACACTCACCGATCTTTCCGAGTTTTTGGCAGTAGACTGGCAGTATGATAGTAGGCAGTAGACACAATAGCCCGCAAGGCTAAAAAAAAAAAAAAGTTTACTGTCAGCCTATTGCCCCAAATCCATAGAAATCGTAAGGATCCTTAAGTGTGCAGTGTGGGAAACGTAGGTGTTTGCCGTAGACCAAGACATTCGGCTTTTTTATGAGGATTTTGTGATTCATTAAACCATGCAAATTTTAAAATATAGTTACAACAGTTTGACATGTTTACAGTTCAAATGGAGAAAACTATTTTCTAGTAGTAACAAAAACATGTCATCTGAACAACATTTAATATGTCTTAAGAGGAAATGATGTCCTAAATGGATATGACTTGTAAAAAATCAGCATAAGTGCATGGATCATAAATCAAAAGTTGAAATAAAAAGATGATGTAAATCTTTATTGTTATTATGAGCATAGATTAGTTTGTGTACATCTATAAATTTGCCACGATTATACGCACCAAATTAGTAAGTGTTTTACCCATGAAATGACGGGAAAATAAAAAATGAAAAAAAAACTTTAATGTTACCCTGGCACAAAATAGACCCAACCCCCTTGTACTTGGTACAAAATTGATGACCCCCCCCTAAAATATATTAATACCAAAATAGAGACCCCCCTGGATTTCCTCAGACTCTCCCCTGCTTTGAATAATGAGCACTCCCTTAGTAGTCGCTTGTTGTCTGTAAGGAGTGAGTACTGGCGCACTGCTTTTCCTGTACGAATGCCGTGGTTTGGCTGATCCAACACAAGACAGGATCAAACCAGGGACATAGATCCTGTGTAATAGTGGACAGGATCATACGATTCTGTCTTTGAATTTGGCCAGTTTTCTTGTTCAATTCAATTTAGCGGGTTCGGTGGTGTAGTGGTTATCACATCTGCTTTACACGCAGAAGGTCGCGAGTTCGATCCTCGCTCGGACCTCACATTTTTGTTTTGTTTTCTTGTGTGTGTTTTTTTGCTTATAAAATGTTTAAATCACGTGAATTTTAGTTTTATGCTTGTTTGTTCTAAACAGGTTCACTTTTCATCGTCGTTTTTAAAAAAATAAATAAATAAATTCTAAACTCCTTTTATTCTTAACCTACGCTACACTTTTATTGAACTGTTGTGTTTTGCTTAACATATTCAGAATAATTTAACCGATAACAAAATGAGCAAAATGAGTGTCCCTTCTTCAAAACAGGTTTAAAATGTTCCACTTTTACGTCTTCGTCTTAAATTTATACGTTTACAATGACATACATTTAACCTTATCCTGCAGACATCATTTGCATCTACAATTTACTCTAATAAGCAGCTCCTAGTGTTACAGTACATGTGTAAATCATACACTTTAATCTTCTCCAACCACAAACTTCTCCAAGGACCCTGTGCTCCTTTGGGATCGAGAGCTTAATCTGCATTTGCTTCACGGAATTTCAACTTTAAGGTGACACGACCTTTCCGCTTTCTTTTAGCATTCTCTAACATGATCTTTAAGATCTTATCCTGCATATCTTCGGTTTCTTTACTAAAATCAATGTTTCCAGAGGAAGATTTCACATTACAATGATCTGACATTGCTCCACTATCAGGACCTTTGGAATTATCGACAGATGCAGACGCACATTGTTCATTTTCATTTGCCATGATGAGGAATGCATGGGAAGTTGTCATTACATCAATATTGTTGGAACTTGAATAAATACCAAAATCTTTTTTATCATGTGCCATATCTGTAGCAGCTGAGGAATCATCAGTCCCTACATCAGGTTTTCTGTTCATATCAGGTACTGCTGCCATATCAGGTTTTGAGTGCAGCTTTTCAAACTATTGCTGCTCAAGATGGGTTTCTATCAAATGCCTCACGTAATCTTACAAGTCGAAAGCCGTGTGTGATTTCTGTCTAAATTATAAGCACCAGAATATTCTATATGATACTCGATATAACGTTTGATACTATAGTATATTGTGGAAAATAGTCAATAATAGTTTCTAAAAATAGTTTTTAAAATACTAATAGCCTCGGACACCCAGGCTGATATGATATTCTTGGTAGGTGGCAACCATACAAGATTCTGGATGATCGAGACTAAAATACGATACTTTAATCATACGTATGACGTATGACGTAATATATTTTTCACATTTTTCATGACGCGCCTGGTTTAGGTTTAGTCGGTTGATTTCTGATTTTTAACATCGGTGGCTCGGTGGCCAAGTGGCAAGGCGTCTGTCTAGTAAACAGAAGATCGCGGGTTCGAACCCCGCTCGGGCCTACCCTTTTTTTAAAATTTTATTTCGGACAAAAATAAATGTAAAAACATACAATATAGAAAAAAACTGTCAAACAAATAATTCTTTATACCACGGTATGGTCATAAACAACTGTATATATTTTCCACACGTTTGTTTTTGAATTCGATTCTACTCTCACTGTTCTGCCAAGCAAGCTCCTACCACTGTATTGACATAGCTGAAGACATAGCTTCCATTTTACTATATCAAGTGGCCCTGACGGGACTCGAATCCACGACCCCAAGGTTGTGAAACCAGAATGATACCATGATCCCAAGCAGTGGACTGTTTCAAATTTGGTCGGTTGATTTCTTTGTATCGATATCGGCGGCTCGGTGGCCAAGTGGCAAGGCGTCTGTCTCGTAAACAGAAGATCGCGGGTTCGAACCCCGCCCGGGCCTAAGTGTGTATAATTTTTTTTATTCATTTATTTTATTTATGACTTTATTTTTGACAAAAATCCATATAAAACATGCATGATAAAAAGCGGTCAAACAAAATAATTCGTATGGTCAGACTAGAAACAATAAAAAAGAAAATTGAATTTAAAAACAGCCTGAATCAGGGTATTTTCTTATTCAAATAATCGCAGTCGGAAGCAATAGCAAGCCTTCATTGAAACCTCTTTCAAGACCATCAATGTTATTATGTACCATGTACATATATGCATGACATACTTGTATCTCTTTTGATTTTAAATAATTTTCTGTATATATCATTGAAAGCTACATTTAATTTGTTCATACCATCAGATGAATAATTTGACCAGAGATGTCCACCATACACATTATTACACAATGTTTTAAACAATACTTGTTTAACCTCATCTGAACAATTATTAAACTTTGCAATTAATGAATTACCCTTTGCATACAAATACTTCTTACCACGGACTAGATCATCTTCATCATTACTTTCATCATTTAACAATACCCCGAGATATTTGATGCAATGAACATAGGCGGGGTTTTGGAACATTGGTGCACTCAGGCATTTTGTGTGTGATATATACTTTTCAACTTTGTTTTAAAGGGATGTGGGCAGTTTTATATTGTTCTTGAATGTCATTAACATTGCATCCGCACCACAACTAGAGAGTTCTGAACAGTGGTTATACACGTCATGGGCCACCCCAATGAACGCAAGTCCACAACATCCACTCTAGCACCCACTGCTGCCGCACTGATAACGCACTGACATGTGCCCACAACTGTACATTTGTCACTGCATGCGGAAAACGCCGTAGACACCGCAGACCTGAAAACGCATTGCGGCCAACACGTCCGCAAGGTCAAATGTGCCCCTAGCTTAAATCGCCATTTAAAATAGTTTGGTACTACTTGACCGGCAACTCACTTTTTGTTTACTTGAGGAATAATATTCCAGTCCATAGGCAGATCCAGGGGGACCGCCCCCTTTCCTACCAAAATACTTCATTTTCATAGGGTTTTCATGAAATCTATTAAGTGCCCCCCCCCCCCTTTCCTAAAGTGCACCTCCCCCCCTTTTTTTCCCAAAAAACTGGATATGCCTATGCTTAGCCTCCGATCAAGTCCACCGCTGTCTGGAAACTAGACGTAGCGCTATATTGAGAACGTGTTTGCAGCCCCATGTGCCTGTAGGCAGGAGACCGTGAGCCTCATCATGTTGCACTGTCGCTGCCGTCACGTGCAGCTGTGGCCTCGTTTCGGCGTCACTTACGCCGTCAATACGTCACCAGGACGACCACGCCCGGGATTAGTGGCGGATTAGTATGACGTCATCACGGCGGCAGCGGCAGCGGCACACGTGAAGGGGTGGGATGGTGGTGGTTGGAGGGAGGTGTGTGTGTGTGTGTGTGGGGGGGGGGGGTTACAAAAGATCTCCAGACATGGGGTGCCAGTGTACGGATGGAACGCATATGCGTTCATTTTTGAAAGTCACTATTCATTTTTTTTTTAGTGTCAAGCTTATACAGATATTTTATGTGTAAACTGCTGAATCACTCAAGATGTAAGTAACTGGGAAATTGCCTCACGGTAGAAGATTTGTTTCAATGGGGGTCTAGAGTATTTTTTTCTACTGTACCTCTTTACCGTATTGTAAAGTTAGCAAACTATTAAGTTCGTAAGCTTTCGAAGTTTGTACATCACGAATTGTGTGGCTGTGATAAATTTTTCAGCTATTTCTGCTCACGTATGTTATGTTGCACCTGATGACTTCTGATCAGGGTTTTTGTTACATTAAGATTTACAAAATTTTAAAAGCCGAAGTATACTGTTCTATGAATATCCAACAGATTTTACAAAGTGAAAAATGCAAAGAGTTTGAAAGTCTATCGCACATTATGCATCAAAGCCTCGAGGTCAATCCTTGCAAAATGGGATCTGCGAAATCTTACAACTGCACTGCATTTCGGGAACGATCATAAATAATGATACCGGGGGAGGGGGGGGGCGTCGTCCAAAAAGGTGGGGGGTTCGTCCAACTTTTCTGATTTCTTGTGGGGGGATCGCCGAACTTTTTTTATCACGCTACGATATATTTTTTCAAATATTTTCTTTTAGCAATGCAATGTCTATATAGAGGACTTTTTCTTTAGGGGGTGGGGGGGGGGTGTCACTCAACTTTTTAAATTTTTTAATGGGGGGGGTTAACTTTTTCTTCGAGCCCCAAAAAATGGACGACACCCACAGGTGTCGTTATTTATGATCGCTCCCTTAAATAAAATAATTGATTTTGCAATAAATCCATTGAAATTCACTGTCTTCATATTTTTGGACATTTTCAATGTCTATCTTCCGAGACTTCTCTTTCTGTCACCAGATGGCAGCACGTGGCAGTAAAAGAAGTCATATACAGTGAACTTCGCCTCATATTTACTTTGGAATGACTATTTTTTTATAGAGATGGTCTTTTCTAAGAGGTGCTTTTATTTTGAGGTGGCAGGGCAATAGATGGGATCATTTACGAAACTAATTAATGGCGCCAATCTATCGAAATAACTTGTGGGAATATGATTAATGCATGGGGGAAAGGAATTGGCTCAATGGATATACCAGTAATTTTCCTGTTGTTTTTAATTATTTATGTACATGTAGAATGTACAATATTTGGTGTTCAGTGAAGGCAATGGAGTCAAAACTTGCTTGTTTTTTTTAAATGTTTTATTAGCTTTCCATACAAATCTTCATTATACGAGCTGAAGCATAATATTAACTTCATATTTCTATTTACATACAAATTATTGCACAATTATAATTAGTACCAGTTCAACACAGAAATAGAAAAATTAGTACAAGCTCCAAGTCCTATTGGCCCTATTTGCAAGCATTCATTCAATACATTCAATACAACATTCAAGTGACAATTTCAATATGAACAAACAGCTTATTTAGAATGACCACAGCCTCTTGGAAACTACACATGCACGCCTAACAACTCCTTAAGTTACACTCACAATATCATAATGTAAAAAGAAACTTCAACCATTCTTCCAAAGCTTACTTTTTATTACACACAGCAGCAAGACTGCGTTCATTGAGCGATCATGAGGCTTGTCTAGTGAGCAAAGTCTTTTGGTAAAATACAAACAATTATGTGAATAGATGATAGATAAATGCAGTTACATGCCAATTCAAGATTGACTTCAATCCAGATATAAAGATAAATTAACACCTGAGTCATTTGTGTATGTGGACTCATCCATGGGAAAATCCCAGTCCATCTCCATATCGTTAAAACCCAATGTGCCATAGGCACTAACATCGGAAAACAATGATACGAAATTGTTCTTCTTTCCATGGCCTTTAGATGTTAATGGTGTAGACGAATTTTCTTTGTCACTGCTCTGGCTGTCATCAGAGGTTGATGCCTCTGCCATCATAGACACGCGAGGTTTTGATGATTGTCCTGGCGGTGCGTTTGATGATTGTGACTGTCCCGGTGTTGAGGCTTTCAAATCATTAGAGGTGCTCGTTTGCAGATCACCAGAATCAGACGTTAACGGACTGGAAGAGCTGCGGTGGACATCCGTATCATTTGCACATTTGTCTGTTTGCTGCTTGTCTTTTGCAGGGCTCAACACCGACGTGCCGAGATCACTGGTGTTGCTGACGTGTAGAGCGTCGTCTGAACCGGAAGTGGTCAACAAAGATTTATTTGAATCCTGACCAATGGTTTTATTTGCTGAATCCAAAACCCCATTTATATCTAATCCACTTTGAGCGCACACACTTGTGTTTTTGACCTGGCCATCATTGCAACCCATGGCACCGTGCGTAAAATTGTCAGATGTTGGAATATCACTATCAGCAGTGGGTGAGTTTTTAGCATTATTGGATGCAGTTTTAGAAGTTTGAGATGTTGAAATCACTGTCTCTGTTGCACCTTGTGGCTGTCTATCAACCTCGACGGGGTCAATATAACCGTCACCCAATGTGCTCTTTAGCAGCATTTCTATTGCTGCTGGACCAACACCCGTGTTTGCGTCTGTGTCACCCTTGGCAATGGAGGCAGCAGAAGATTGACCCGCTGCCAATAATCCTTCTTCGTGTGTGCTAGGCTGAACGACTGCTATATCACTTGCAGTTTTGGCGTCTGTTGCCATTGAACTACGAGCTTCCAAGACCTTTTTTGAAGATGTCTTCTGTGAACGTTTAGCGTTCTTAGAGTTTTTGTGACCACTCTTGTTTTTCTTCGGGGGTTTCCTTGATGATTCTCGTGGAATAGGCTTATCTGGGATTGATATCACAATCCCATCGGGTTTTGACTCATCTGGAATGTGGCTAAGTGATGCAATCTGTACACGTTGGCGTATATCTTGAACCTTGTACTTGGGTTTAGCCTTACGGCCTGTGACAGATGACTGCTGCACTGAATCTTGAGACGTGTCCACGTGTGATGAAGGTACACATTCATTTGATGAGTCTGACTGTCCTGGCTGTGAGTAAGATACACATGCGTTTAATGGTGTTGACTGCCCTGGTTGTAGTGTAGATACACGTGATTTTGATGATTCTTCTGGATCACGTGATAAATCGAGCTGTGCTCTTAGTGCAGATGAGTCATCGGCATTTTTAACAGATTTTTCGGAACCAGACACAGGCAACTGTGAAGAAGTACCCATGGCTGGAGTCATGTCCGGCAAACAGGCAAAGAGGTGTGCATAAGACGTGCTCTGGAACTCCGCAGCCAAAGCGCGGTCAGTATCGTGGCCTGGTGCCAGCTGCTGACCTCCAAATCCCTGTGGTGGTGACTGTGGAGCAGGATTGCTGGCGTTGACTGTGTCGGCTGCTGGGTGTTTGTCGGTGTTTGCTGACATGGCGGGTGAAGCGCGGGAACTGTGTTGGTGGTGATGGTGATTGTCGGTAGCTTTGGCTTCGTCGGCTGTTGAACTAGACGCGCTCATGTGCAAGTCAGTGCTGGTCTGACTGGCCTGACTCTCTTCTGTCTGCATGACCTGACTGTCCTGGCTGTCCTCTGTATGCATGGAACCTGCAAGAGTTGCGACTATGCCAATTAATGAATAGTTCATAGGGAAATTAAGAAATGCACTTATATAGTGAAATGCGAATGTGAATAATCACGTTTACATATCCTCAAAATGGTTCACCCACCAGATTACTTCGATATTTGCACTTTATCTAAATCATTTAAACACGCTTAACATTTACATGTATCTGTGCACACCTTTGTGTACAATGAATGTATGCATGATCACGTATAACATAATATTATCAATTATGAAAAAACATAATTGTCCATTATTTACCTCCTTGTGGTGCTAGTTTCTTCAGCCTTTTCTTCTCCGCTTTCTTGCGTGATTCCTCCTTTGACTTGGCGTACCTGGATATACATCAACAATATGAAATTAGTTTCAAACAAGTAAATATTGCATATTAGTACTCAATTAAGGGTGCAGCTATGCTCCCAAGGTTCCAATTTATTCTTTGGCATGCAAAGTGAATCGCAGGTTTCCTTACTATAAAATGTAAAAGTCATAGACACAAACAAAAGTTAAACAATTCGTTTGTCACAACTGTTCAAAGTATAATAATGCACTTTTTATACGCAAGGCACGGATTTGTTATAGTGGCATATATTCATGCCACATCAGGGCTCGGTGTGTGGAACAACATGTGCCCTACACCTTGTAAGTTTAAATCAAAAAATCATTAAAAAAAATTATGGCATATCCGGGGGGGGCTAAAAAACTATCCCAGGGACAAAATACCCCCATTTTCATAGGGTTTTTCATCAAATATGGGATTTAGCTTCTTTACTGCCAAAACTCACATAGACTTTGGGTGCCCAGTGCGATAAAAAAGCGACGAATGGACTCTTTTTAGTACCGTCAATAATCAGAACTTGCCTGACGGCCGGTCTGCCCTAAAAAAAATAAAAAAAAAAAAATTAGCCCCCACCTGACGGAGCCCTCCTTGTACCGGTACCCGCGCCTCAGCTGCGAGCCCTTGTCGAACATGTCGGCGTAGGCGGGGTCGAGCGCCCACGGGCACCCCGAGTCCCCGCGGCGCCGGCGCGTCCGGTAGAAGCAGTCGTTGACCGTGAGGTTCTGGCGGACGGACGCGCGCCAGTTGGCCGTGGCAGTGCGGTAGTACGGGAAGCGATCTGTGGGGAAAATGGGAACGGTTATAGAGATGGTCTAAATAGAGAGGTGGTCTTCATTTAATTGTATAGAAGCAGTTGACGAGAGTAGGGGAAGCGATCTGTGGCGGGGAACACAGGGGGTTATGCATGGCACGAGGGTTCTTTTATCGGTTTGGTGAAACAAAATACAGTGGAACAACTCAATTACGACCAACTGATGTTGGGTCGCGCGTGGTTTGAATGGAGATGTGATGGTCTGTTTACGGAGGTTCACTTCGTGGAGGCTTTCAATGGTCTTTACTTGAAGGGTTGGGGATGGGGAAAATGCTATATGTTTAGAGAGGTGGTCTTAATCGAATGTGTATAGAAGCAGTTGGTTTTGGCGGTTGTCGTGTATGAGAAAACATCTATGGTATGGAACGCAGGGGTGTGTGCATAATAGGTTATTTTATCAGTTTAGTAACACACAATAGAAGCACAGTGGATGGGTCCTTATGGACGCCTTATGTGTGTGGACCACAAGAATCGCCATCTTTACATAGCTGGTCTCTTTGCAGAGGTGGTCTTAATTCTACTGTGTACTACTAAAGATCACAAAAGTAGAATGGCGTGGGAAACCCATTGAAGCTAAAATGAGGCGACTTACGTTCGATGTACTGGCAGATTTCCTTCAGCGTGGCCTGGTGTCCCGGGGCCGCCGCGATCGCCATGCAGATTAGCGTGGCGTAGCTGTACGCGGGCCGGCTCCACGTGGCCAGCACCCCGGGAGGGGGCAGCAGGCCGGCTGGAGGCTGGGACACCGGCGGCCAGCAGGCGGGGGTCGCTAAAGCGGGCACGGCGGCACTTGACCCGGCGGTGGTCTGGGCTTGTGGGGCCAGGATACTTTGGGGTGTGGTGGCTCCGGCGGACGCGGCGAGAGTTTGCTGTGGAGTGCTGTTTTGGGCTTGTGGGTGGACTTGTGGAGCCTGGTTACCTGTTTGATATGTGAAGATTTGTTAAATTTTGTCCATGTGTATTCAATGATTATGTCAAGAGGTGTTAAGTTTACTGTCATTTATGATCTTGAAAAAAGCTTAAAAAAAGTCTCAATATTATTGAAATTTAAAATAATATATATAGAAAAAAGCACATCAATTTACGTTTACGTAATATTTTACCTTGAGCAGTTGGTTGGGAGGAAAGGGGAGCTTTGGTAGCTGGGATGTTAGACACAGGGATCGGTGCAGCAGGATTGCTTTGATGAGCAGCGAACAGGCCGGATGCTTGGGTGGGACTTTGCCGTGAAGCGGTGTTCTGGGCTGGTGGATTGACTTGCGGAGCCTGGATACCACGAGCAGTTGACGGGGTTGCACTAGCAGCTTTCATAACCTGGCCAGGAATCGGATTGACGGGGTTCCTTTGTTGAGCTGCAGAGGGGCTGGGTGTTTGCAATCGGGTGATTTGATTTGTTGCAGCAGAGATCGGCAATGTAACATTTGTTTGTGCTGTTGACGAGGACCGCTGGTCAGCAGATTGTGCGGGTCCAAGGTTTTGCTGACTATGTCCGTTGTTACTACCAAACGACATTGGCACAGATGAGATCTGGAATGCGTTAGTATCATGGAATGGCTTTGAAGGGAATGTATAATTGCCCAACCCGTCACTTTGAAGCTGCTGCTGGGCGTACGGCTGATTTTGCTGCTGAGTCGGTTGTAATCCACTTGTTTGCGGAAACGACTGGTTTCCTGAAGAGGTCGCCGTGTGGTTTGGTGTAGTGACAAAGTTAGTCTGGCCATATACGGAGCCATCTACTCGATTCATCTTAACATGACTTCTGGGATCAAAGTACGGCTTATTGGTCTGCTGAATTCTGGGGTCGAAATATGGATTCGCACGACGTTTTGCAGCATCAATGGTGTAAGACTTCTGACTTCCTTGATCCGAGGTTTGAGTCCCCTGATAAGGATACCCAACATTAGGATTTAGGTTACCCATGGATGTGCTGAACTGCTGTTGAGCATAATTGGCTTGGGTGATTCCAGACACATCCATGTTATTCTGTGGATTTACTTGTGAAGAATTGAACTGTTGTTGATATCCAAATGATTGCTGCTGAACTCCGTAATTCTGACCAGATTGTCCGTAAGACTGCTGACTACTGTTACCGTAATAGTTGTTACCGTAAGCAGGGTACGAGCTTGGGTTGTACGAGGATGAGCCCTGGTAGCCCGGGGTCGAGGCCCATGCTGCCGGCGGTCCCGCGGCTGGGTAGGTCCCGGGGCTGGGTGGCGGAGGTCCCTGGAAGCTCCCAGGGTACACGTCCCGAGGAAACATGCTCGTGCCGTGATATCCGCGAAGAATTTAGGTTTTAGACGCAGCTTAACTTGCAACTCTACGCAGCTTCAAAACAAACCTTGTTTTCTTCTGATAACTTGAATTGCACGGAGGTTTTGAACACAGAGAAAATTGTAAAATACACTTTCAAATAAACACTTATTTCTTTCTGTATTTGCGATAGATTGAATTGCACGGAAGTTGTGAACACTGTGATAACGAAGTAACAACTAATTTGGAAATCTTCATTGACTTGTATTTATACAGTGCGCGTGGCTTCTCAGTTTCTCAATCACTCACGTAGTACTCACATATAACTAAGCAATAACTTGAAATGACTTAAGTGATTTTTACTTGAAATAGCTTGCCTTTGATGTGAGTAGTTTTTCAAATCGTGTATAATTAAAGCCGCCGCCACACTCTCATGGCGAAGTGAGTACCTTTTCCCAATTAACAATGACTTGGAGATAACTGCAGTTTATAATATTAAATTTATTTATTGTAATATTATGACTCTTTAGAGATATTTTTTATATATTTAAAATATTCTATAATTAGTTTGATATTGAATCAAAATAGCATAGAAGAAAACAAATAAAAATCCGATCATATGCCATGTATAGAATACATGAGATTACTAATGTAATATCAAATTTATTTTCTGATATAAAAAAATTGAGACTATAATGGATATTTAAAGCTTTTGCAGCTTCCACAAGTTCATAAAACATACTCATATATAATAAATTTAGCATTTCAATTTTGCTTTTGACTTGCTTTGAGTGGTCTCAATGGAGAGGTGGTCTCTTTATGGAGGTTCATGTTTGTGAAGGTTTCCAACCATGGCACATGGTTTTATCATACGGGCGGTCTCTTAATCGGGAGTTCTTCTGTAAAATTAACGATAAACTTAATTTCTTCGCCTTCATATCAGGGAAGAAAGCAATGGAGTCTGAAGTTACATTATATGAGTTGTTGGTCAAGGTGTTGGTGAATTGATTGTGTCACTATTTTTAAATTCTGCTCTATGCCAAGTTTTGAAAAAAACTTTTCTGCTGAATTTAGAAATACATGCATGGTTCAAAAAATGTTTGAATATGTCATTGACTGTTCTGTTTTGTTTTAGATCACATTATTCTGTAATGATAATAATAAAAGAAAGCAAAAACAAAAAACAAGCTAACAAAAACAAACTAACATTATATGATGAAATTTGTATTCGAATTCTTTATAATTAACAGGTTGCTTTTGGTAATGTCGGTTATATGGTCTGACTACACATTTCACATGACATTTATTTTGTCTATTGTGATAAACTCATCATGTCATGGACAAACAAAAACAAGTATCCATATGGAATAAATGGCCTTTATGGCGGCACACTAGACGTTCTGGCGGACTTTTAGGAGAATGGTCCACTGAATTCTCTAAAAATATGTTTGAGAGCTCAATACATCATAAAATCATTTCTGTCTCATCACGGTCACGAAAGTTCCCTAAATGGCTCACCTACTTGTAATTTCAATACAAATTGTTTTGGCTTTTTGTTTGTTTGTTTGTTTGTTTGTTTATTTGTTTGTTTGTTTGTTTGTTTTAAGAATGGGCGCTCATAGATGACTGACTGGCATCTTATTGGCGTCGTATTGGTGACTTACCATGTAAAAGCTAAGAATATTACAAGGCTACGATCCCATTCCTCCCAGCACTCTGAACTTCAGCAATACCCCACCAATACGTAAATTCGTGTGCTTCCGTGGCCGAATGGTTACGGAGTTGGACTCGTGACCAGACGGTCGTGGGTTCGATTCCCGGTCGGGACTGGCGGTAGGTGTTGAGCAAACCTACCCCTGACAGGTTGCACGCAGCTCCGTGGTAACTACACGTTAAATAGTTACAGGCCATTGGGTTGAAAGAGTGAGTGAGTGATTGTGTGAGTGATTAGCATTGTGCGCTGAATGTGCTGCCGATGCAAGTATGCGATAACTGATCAAACTGATCAAATGATGGCCAGTAAGTGTGCCAATGACGTGGTGTAAATTGTAAAGTCTTGAGAGCAAGAATTGGATCAGGACTATAAACCAGCACATTTATATTTACATTTACGTAATGTTAGCGGACTCTCTTCTGTATGGCGACTGATCGAAGGTCGATTTTTTGCTTCACACCGGGAGTTTATTAAAAATGGAATGAACACGTAGTGTGCGTATTGTCGTTGTACTGGACCATTTTGCTTTTTTTTAATACGGTCTCAGTACCCCACACCCAAATTTACCCTGTGTGACACTGGTTTTAATTAATTCAGGGTGTGACCAGCAATCCACATACAAAATTCTTTTGGGTTGTATGCATTTGCAGCAGGTGTCATGACGTATAGCAGGTTGTACTAGTGTGATATTGGATTGCCGTTGCTTTGTAAACATGGGCCTCATCGCCATATCTCACGGCTGTGTACTCAGTATGTAGCAGTGATTCAAACCCATTAATATTTATGGAAGTAGGTCACAAAATCTAACCATTCAAAAGCAATGTTCAGAGGTCTTAAGCTCAATAATAAGAACACGATATTCATTATTTGCAGCATTGCAAAGCGTTGCTTTTACTTCCACAATACTCCGCCTGTTTATATACCAGGGCTAAAAGTACTGTTTGCACCCACACCCGACCCACACGTTTTAACGTGAAACTCGCACACAAACCTGCGTGCCATGTTTAGCAAAAAATGAGCCCACACCCGCACCCACAGATATTAATGGACAACCCGCTTAAAACATGCATATTATATAAATATTTACAGTTATGTTTAACATTCAGTACATACTTGTAGCACACACTTTTACCACAGTTACAGAGTTATTGGCGCATGAATGAGCTCCACCCAAAATCATTGTGAGAAACAAGGTATGCTTCTTAGGAAGTTTCTGTAAAGGAAACGTGTGTGCCTATGATCTTGTGTCAATTGCCATAGGCAGATCCAAGTTTTTGGGACAGGTGTGGCCGCACGTAAGGAAAGGGGGTGGGGTGGCCGCACTTACGGGATTTCATGAAAAACTCTATGAAAATGAAGTATATTGGTGGGAAGGGCGCCCCCTGCGCCACCCCCGGATCTGCCTATGATTGCAGAGTAATTCAGCTTGAAAACATCCAGATGAATCTTTACTATAAGGACTATATCATACCAAACCTGTAGAGTACGTCCCACGAGATAGGTTCATTATGTTTATGAGCACACAATAATGATAGTTAACTATGAGGCCTTGGTGTACTCTAATATCTAATATAGAGTTTGTAGGTTTTTTTATAAAACTTGTATTTGCCTGCATAGGAAGGAGGAGGAGGAGTAAACATTAAAGACGTCTAATACTGGTAAAAGTCTACCAGGTACGCGGCAAAACATGAGGTTAACTTACAAAGAAAATAGTTTGTTGACGTTGTCTGGATATTGACTTTGATCGCTTATATGCATTGTAAATATTTTGTTACCAGGAGTAAATTACTGATACATACTGATTGATCGTGGTTTGCAGTATAGTGGCTAATAAAAACACAGATCTTAGATACTCCAACAGAAACAATTATTAATGTTGCGAACTCTCTGGATAAATTTGTGATATCATCATATGCATGATTCAAGTATGATAAGCAAGTGGGATTAATGATAAGAATCGACATCATGGTGATGACTACCATACGATGGAACTCATTCATGAGGGACTTATGATTTGAAACGTCATTGGTTCACAGGAAGGAATCTCTTTTATATACAACGGAAACGAAATTGTTGTGATCTTTTTGGCCGAGGCCTTCAGAAAATGTTCCTTTTAAAAAGGCTTTTTGTATTTGGGGTTCTTATCAATGACTTGTCAATTGACTAACAAGCCTCAAGTAGATCTTAGATATTATCTTAGATATTAAACAGTCTAAAATTGAACATTTGTGAAAAGTTAACAAGTGATTCTTAGGTTCACCAAACATGGAAATTTACAACAAATTTGCACCAAACTGTACGGCTGTGATTGGTGCAGACAGTGTCTACATAGCAAAGTGTAATGAAAAATATGTTTACCAGTTTGCACTTAAAAGAAATGATCTGCCAAACATCATCCTCAACTTATCCATACTGTGGTCATCTTTGGAAACTTTCTCATTTGGATATAATTTTGACAGAGCACCGCTTGAAACTTTGAACCTCACAGGGAATGGCATCAGGAATCTCAATTCTAAAAACTTTAATTTTCATGGTGCACACGACCACCTACAGACAATGGACTTGAGTCACAACAATATTACGTATATTGAAATAGGCTGTTTTTCACAGTTTAAAAAATTGCACTACTTGAATCTGTCTCATAACAAGCTTACTTCCGTAGATTGGGAATTTTACTACATCCTATTTGAATGGCGCCATTTTCTTACATCACCCAGTGTGACATTGCAACTTTTGGATTTGTCATTCAATCTTATCGAAAAGGGTACTGCCTTCAAAACTATTGAGGATCGTTTACTTTACGATGAGTATACGATAAAGATATTTCATCAATGTCAAATTCTTTTGAATAACAATCGCATTTCTCGCATTTCGGACCTTGTTTTTGGTTGGAAAGTTCCTGTAGAAGATTCTGAAAAATTTCATTTGAGTGGTAATGGAAAATATATAAACATAAGTTCTGTATTGGAAGGCAATCCCCTGCAGCTGGATTGTTGGGATGCTGTGTTTTATACAAACATGACCAAACAACAGATAGACAATCTCAACACCTCACAAATATCCTACCAGTTTGACGAATATTCTGTTACGAAGGGAGGCTCTGAGTGTACTATTAGTAGCAAGGCTTGTCCAGACAAGTGTTTGTGTAAGCTTTATGGTGCTTTATTTATCTATGGTTTAATGTGTGAAGATATAAAGACATTACCTGCGAGTTTGCCTATGATGAACCTAGTTCATGTAAAATACCAAATACACGTGAGCAACTGTTCATCAGATCTACATGTACTCAACACCACATATTTAGCGCAAACAGAAGCACTAGGGTTCTCCGATTGTAGTGTAAAATCCATAGAGCCTGAAGCATTGAAAAGTATTGCCGCGCGTGTTTTTCAGCTAGACCTGAGAAAGACTAATCTTACAACGCTGTCTGAAGTTTCAGTTTGGTCAAGACTTCAAAACGGATATCTGTTTCTTAGTGACAACCCATGGCATTGTGACTGTAACATACACTGGATGAAAAGCTGGATATCAAAATATGCAGCTGAAGAGGAACAGAAAGAAATCAAATGCGCAAGTCCATGGTACAATGCAGGACATCAACTGTCCACTTTGCCCGACGACCAATTTATTTGTACCAGCACAATTGTTACAGCCTCGGTTATAGCAGTCCTGTTAGGTGCATTTGTACCTGTTTTTAGTTGTTGGATGTATCAAAAATATGCTTTTCACCCATATGACAAAAATGAGTGTGACAATGAAGAGAAGAAATTTGAAGATGAATGTGATACTGAGGATGAATGTGACAATGAAGAGAAGAAATTTGACGTGTTTGTGTCCTATAGCAATGATGACGATGAATGGTCTCGGGAGCTGATGAATGAACTCCAGCAGCATGGCTTTCGAGTATGCTGTCATGAAAGCCACTTTCTTCCCGGAACAACAATCGCGGAGAACGTCGAACGAGCGGTGCATTATAGCAAGCGGACACTGTGCATTGTTTCTCGGGCCTTTATGAACAGCAATGTATGCATGCATGAGTTCAAAACTGCCAGGTCATTTGATTTCTCATATAAAAAAAGGCGTCTCGTGGTGATCATGCATGGCGATATAGCAGAGAAAGATATGCACGAAGACCTCAGGATGTATGTGAAGAAGTACACGTACTTGAAGAAAGACAGTGCGTCGTTTATGCCGCGATTGCTCGAACGTTTGCCACAGCAGAAGCTGGGTGGAGATGACGAAAACGGTCCTAAAAATTACGGTCCTTAAAAAAAAGATGCTGCAAAACAAGTTGATAGGATGCAGGAAAGCGTGAACTACGCATCGCTTTTCAGGGAGGATGGGGGCATGCTAGAGGGCCCATAGCCAGGATTAAAAAAAGATAGGATGCAAAACAAGTTGAGTGAGGATGCAGCAAAGCGAGAACTACGCATCACGCTTTTCTGTTATTATGGGAGGATAAATGAGGGAAGGTGTCCCATGACCCCTACATGCCCCCACCCCCAAGTAAAATTTTGAACTTAGGCTCTTTTTCCTACCTTCTGAGACTATTTCAGACGGGAAAGTTGAAGAACTGCGCCTTTTCTATACGTGTTTATTCTATCTTTGTTCTGTACCTGTTTCCGTATGGTGTGGGGGACCTCTGAAACCTTTGCCTGTTCTCGTATGAGCGTGACCTTCGTCCATCATATGAGCGCCTTCTGTATCCATCAAAGGAACGTCTCCTTTCCCCATCATGTGACGTACTTCTGTATCTGTCTGAGGACCTGTTCCTATTGTTAAAGAAACGCTTGTTACGCGAGTTGCTTCTGTCCTGTTGTTTGTATGGTCCGTTGGGGTTTTTATTGTCATAGTCCGTGTTCTTATCGTTGAATCTGCCATATCTGGATCTGTTATAGTAGTCTTGACGTATGGCCATGACATCATTGGTCCCTATGTTTAGAGAGTGTTCAACTGTTTCTGCGCAAGTTTGCGCATGGCGTATGTTTGAGGGTACCATCAGAAGCACTTTTTTGGCTATGTCTTCTCTCAAATCTTGGATGTATACGTCCAGTTGTCTGTCAGGATCTGTGACGTTGCACTCTTGGAGTCGTTTGATGATTTCCAGTGAGAATTCTCTCAATGATTCGGATAGGCCTTGTTTGCGCTGTAGACGAGTGGCCCTTGTGATCGGTGGCTGTCTGGTGATGGAGAAGGTACGTGCGAGACTGTCCATCGCGACGGTATAGTTCTCTTTTTCATGAGGTTGGAGTCAGGCATACTGTATCTTAGCAAACCCTGTGAGAACGTTGGGCAAGAGTAGAAGTCTTTGAACATCGTCGATTGGCCACTGGAAGTATGAAAACATATCCTCCAGAGATGTTCTCCAGATTTCGAACGAGCTATCGTGGTGGGGAAGGTTTGGTATTGTCGTCAGATTTCATCAGCTTGGTGATAACTGCTTTCATATTTTGAGCCAGAGCCAGGTACCCCTTTTCCAGATCTGATGGAGGGCCCCTTGCTGGGCCGTGAGCGTTATGAGTGTCGCCATCTGTGAATCCATCTGTCATGGAAGGTGCGGGTGACCCCGTGCGGTACATGGAGTGTGAGATTGGTTTGGAGTACGGAAGAGTGGGGTAAATTTCTCATACTTGCTGTCTGCATGTGGGGGGTGTGAGGAGGCAGTAGTCAGAGTGGGTGTGGTCATTGTGGGCTTGTACATGCCGTCTTGTACCGTGCCTCTAGGTAACGGGCCATGGGCGACTTTGGTCATGTGGGACACCTCGTGTGGCACATTGTCCAGGTATTTTTGTTATGTATCCTGCACTGTGCATACTTGATCAAGCTTGCATTGTAGGTCGTGCATTGTATGGGCCTGTTCGTCATAGCGCGTGTCTGCGCGGTCTGTTATATTTTTCTGCATGTCTATAAGCCTGTGCTCGTGTGCTTGGTAATGATCGTTCATCATATGTGACATCTGACGTAGGATGTCTGCATTGTGTTGTTGAATATTGTCCATCGGGGAGGATTTAAATGATTCTTTGTTGGAAGACGCAATGTTGGTCAGAATATCGTGGTGGATGTTTTGGGTTCGCAACAATTGTCCCATGTTACGCTGTAACCCATTGACTGCATCGATGAGAATCATTTGGAGTGAGTCATCTTTGTCCGTAGTTTCTGGATGTGCACTTTGCACGTTGGTGCGTGTGTCTTGTTTATGTCTGGCCACATTTTGTTGATACTGTGTCTTGAGCGTGGCCATGGAAGGCAGATTAGCGGGAGTTTGATGGCGAGATGAATCAGCAGGCTGTTTATTGTTTACACCATCGAGTGGGGATGAATGGGCCTGAGGCATAAACTGTAATGCACCGACGGGCATGCCGGGGTTCAGCTGTCGGCCACCTAGCAATTTTGGGTGATTGTCGGGAGATTTGCCCGATTCTGTAATAGAATGTAGATTCTTTTTGTCCATATTAGCGGGTGAATCAAGAGCTGATTTCTTGTAGACATCGGTTTTGTTGTGGGGCAGTGTTTGTTCGTTGTCTCCTTGTAGACTGCTAGCCTCCTTGTACAGTTCTGGATCTGACATGGTGAAACGCCAGCAAGTGGTCGAGGGATGTTAGATCAGGTTGGGAGGAGTGGTAATGAAATATAATGTGGTTAAAAGCTTACTTTTGATCCTCGGTGTCGTCGGGCTGGGATGAGTTACACGGGAGCTTCTCCCAGTCGAGGAATTCGCACTCCTCCGAGCAAAACTGTTCCTCGTTGAAGGCGTCTAAATCTTGTTGTAAGGTGAAGAAAATAAGCTGCTTGCAGACAGTACAGACACCAATAAGCTTACTTGATAGGGAGTTTTCCTGTCTTTCCGGTTTCGCCATCAAACTGCGACGTGAAGTGATTTGTACGCGTGTTCTTCGTAGATGCGGAGTCACGTTCGCGTTGTCGAGAGGCGGCGTATCCCGTCAGTTGAATTCAGCTGAATAGAGATGTCGATAATCTTTTGACGATGGTGAAAAGTAGAGTTCAAATCCGACGATCTTCACCATTGAAGAACTACGCTTTTTCTATACGTGTTTAGTCTATCTTTTCTCTGTACAAACTCGCTGACTCTCCGTCAGCGAGCCCTCCATATCGCACGCCAGCTTTAGCTAGCGGTGTGTCGCATGGTTGACGTGAGTCTATGGCTCCCGTCTCCATACGTCACACCGCAAAGTATTCTTCGAAATTTCATTCAAAGCAATTTTAGAATATAAAAACAAATACAAATGTATGTTGAAATTCAGTTTCAGGTGGGTTTTATTTATTTTGAGGATGAAATGATTTCATCTTCAAATGTTAGCGCCTTGTGATGTTGGTCTCAAATGTCAACTGCCTTCCTGTGTTGGGCAAGATTTTCCATGTTGGGTATTGCAAAACGTTGCCGGGAGCATAAAAAGATCCTGGATAATGTTGCGAGGATGATAGAAATTGTACAAATGCACAATATGGACTGAATTGACTACTTTTGAGATAAATTCATGTAAACTTATTATTTTCGGACTGGGAGTTTTTATATAAAAAAATAGTCGATCAATCCATATATGACTGAAATCTAATGAATCTATTTACAAAAAAAATACACGATATTTTTCACTGTTATTACACTCACTGTTATAAACTGAGCAGACCCTGTGAACTGTGAGATGGATTATATGTTGTTGATACTACGATAATAGTTCTATGCCTAACACATACTAATGTATTATTTAGGTCCACAAAATTTGTAGATTTTTAAATTTTGTCTGTCGAAACAATATTGTTCTTTGAATGCATTGCTTTAGAAAAATACATTGTCTACTTCATCCTGCTATTATTATCATTCTCTATTTCAGACATAACGTCCATATCACAGATTGTTACATAATAAATAAAACCGATAGCCCTATAAGAAATAAAAATATAAAAAAAGGTGATATGTACATAAAATCATATATCATATTTCCTTAAAACTTCTTGCATCTCTTTGATAAAAGTGAATTATACAACTGGAAACTACTCTGAACAATTACCGCTAATATTAGATTGTCAGAATTTATGGAGTCTTTTCATGAAAGAAAATACATTTTTGTGAGTTACCGTATTAAAAGAGTCTATGTAGCCCTATATTAATTTGGACCATATCAATATACCAATGCCAATGTAAATGCCCAATAATGTAAAACCTTATCCCCCAAATTGCTACTTTCAATCTGGAAGCGGGTTGGGAGGGGGGTGTCTTTTAACAGGTTGGGTGGGTCCGTACACAGTGTGCTTCTGTGGCCGCGTGGTTAGGGCGTTGGACTCGTGACCAGAAGGTCATGGGTTCGATTCCCAGTCGGGTCTGGTGGTGGGTGTTGAGCAAACTCATCCCTAAACAGTTGCACACTGGTCCGTGGCACCTACACGTTAATTAGGTACAGGTCATTGGGTTGAAAGAGTGAGTGAGTGATTGTGTGAGTGATTAGCATTGTGCGCTGAATGTGCTGCCGATGCAAGCATATGAGAAATGATCAATTGCTGATCATTGAATGTGCCAATGACCTGGTGTAAATGGTAAAGTCGTGAGATCAAAACTTGGATCAAGACTATAAACCAGACATTTACATTTACATTTACACAGATGGGGGTACCTTTGCACTGTCCATTATTATACTATTGGGTCATTGGACAGATTTTTAAGAGCCCAACGGCTTTTTATAGCCAACAAATTAAATCTTACAATGACAACCCCTCTCGGGAATGGACAAGCCTTTATATTACCAGAGATAGTTTGCCTTTACCATACCACTCTCTCTGCCGTACAATTTATTGATTTATATTTGCTGGATCTAGATCTAGTCGTTTGAAAAAAAAAATCAATATTGTTACGTCTGCTTTTGAGGTATACTACTTTTGTAATACTGCAGCCAATCCATATCGATCAACGCACATGTCAAATCTCATGATCATATCTAATCATGATTTATTTCATGAGCTATTTTTCAATTACACTTATAATAAGTGGATATGTTGAATGTTCTATTGAAGTCAACAACAGCAGCAGAACAGGTGAGCATCAAACAAGTTTTGATGTCAGTGAAGAAACCATTGTTTTTTATCGAATATGCAGCAACCATAATTCTGACCCACATTTTTTGGCCATGGCCATGCACATCTGATTTGATTTGATTTAATTTTTGGAGTCTTTTCATGAAAGAAATAGTATGTCTTTCTGATGTTGTCTTAATAGTCGTACAGCTGGCTACTTTCTATGTGCATTTTGGGTCCAGAGAATTTCTCTTCATTTTTTATGTAACATGAGATGATGAGGGCTTCGGGCTGCTTCAAGAAAAGTAAGGCCTTACTAAGGGTGGACTTGCAGCAACTAAGGTCCAGGCGGAATTTTCAAAATTCAACATGGCGTCCAAAATGACCACCAAATAGAGGAATTTTAAGAAAAATGACTTTTTATGAAGTTCAAAAGTAAAAATAATTTTCATTTTCATGGTATGCATCTTAAAGTATATGTCCATTCAATGAATTCATAAAATTATTGAAGAATTACAGGACGTAAGTTGGCCACCAAAATATGCATTTTTCTCATATTTTTGACATTTCTGTTTGAATATTTGATACTATATATAGGCATACATTTATCATAGGATATTGAAATACCAACCAAAAATTGAAGAAACCACTTGTTTACACATATCCAATAGAAAAAATGATGAAAAAAGAATATTGTGATCTTTTTTTTTTTGCCTCATATACATGATAATGCTATGTATTGTAAGATCTGCGAATTTCTAGTATGTCTCTTATACTGCAGTCAATGCCAGCTATAGAATTGCTATTTTGGTGTAAATAGGTAGGTTTTTTACTGTCAGGGAGATCATTGATGGATTTAAAAAAGTCTATGTATTACATCAAGTGTAAAATTCAAGATGACGTTCAAAATGGCTGCCTTAACAGGTATTTTTACCTTTTTTAGGATATTTTGTTTATTATTTAAACTATTTTGATTTAAACTGTTTATATTTAATACTTGCCGCTTTTTTGACATACCATTATTATTTGGTTTGGCATTGGAATTATGTAAAGTAGCATTTTTAAAACGATAATCCATCATTAGTTTTACTCAAATAACCTTGGTTAAATAGTAATTTTGAAAAAAAACTAAATGTTAATTAATTTGCTTGTGTGATGTTGCTTCCACCATTTTTATTTCATAAATAATACTTGGTTGTAAAGGCTTCAAATAGCCCTACTAAAGCACTTTACAGCTTCAAAACGATAATGTTTATGTATATCTAACAAACATAAAAGGTTGAGAACACGTAACTCCTTGATTGAGTGTTAAACAACAATATGCATATTTTTTTTCAATAGCTGTCTGATATTATAATTTCTAGCATTCTCTTCAAAAGTCATCACTGGAAAAAAAACATTGTCGCTATTAGTGGTGTTAGCTTAAACAGCCAATCACAAAAGATGTCTGGACAATTATGACCTAGAACTCCACCAATTACAGTGCATTGTCCATGTGAAAGGGATTTCATTTTTACTACAGCATAAAAACTTTTTACTACAGCATGTTTGTCATTTTTGACAGTAGAACTTCATCTCTACTTTCTTAATAATAAACCTACAAAGGTGTATTTAAAGTTATATCATTTTAAAACACTGATCTTTTAAAGAAAAAAACAATTTAAAATCCCCTAAAACGTTATTTACTTTACCTTCATAAGCCTAGAAATATCCATACGAAAACCAAACTTATTAATCTGCATAGTTGAAGAGCAATGCAAACTACTGGAGCATGACGCTGAAGAAATTATAATCCCTGCAGCACAATATTACTCAAGCTACTCAGTATGCTGCTTTTCCTTTATTGTGTAAAATAGTCCGATTTTATTTTATATACATGTACCCACTTTACTTCCCATTATGTTTATTATGGCTAAAATCGTCAAAGATACAAGATTGTGCTTCAACTGTGTTGGTAATCACGGTGTAAAATATTGTAAATCTAATCAGAATTGCAGGCAGTGTAGCAAAATACATCACACCCTTATCCATAGAGAACAACACAGACATATACCAGTAGTCACAGAACGAGTCACCAAAGCAACAAGCAGTCGTTGCTGTCAGGGTGAGACCACCAGGGAGTGATATGAGCCTTTCAACATATAGACTATTAGTGTATGGGCACAAAACTATAAATATGTCAAATATCTTGTCAAGACCAAATCTGCCAATTAATGCAAACAGCATTTCAACAGTGGAAGATTGCAATCTTTATCCTCATCTTCAAGGAATAGACCTTCCAAATGTAGACATATCCGAAGTTCTTCTACTCATAGGACAAGATAACCCAGAAGCTTTTATGCCATGGGAAATCATCAAAGGTAATAGAAATGAACCATATGCAACAAGGTCAGCACTTGGCTGGTTTCTTAACGGTCCTTTGCTGTCAAGTAGAGAGACCCATCAGTCAGCCACCTTCTTCATCTCTGCACAAACCTCCAATGATGCTTTATCCGCACAAGTTGAGCCATATCTGCCGGACCATACATCAAGAGATCTGGCAATACAAGGGCAAACTCAGAAGAACTGGTTAGAAAGACCTTCAAAGCACAAGGAAATAAACACATGGCCTCTATTTCAAACATCGCCTCTATCAAGCGATGACCCAGAAGTAAAAGTTAGCAAGCATAAAGTTCAATCATTCAATATAACTGTAATGACTCAATCTCCCATTACAAAGCTTATGTTACACTTTTCAATCTGGATAAAACTGAGAACTTCTGTAACTTGGTTACTTGCTGTAAAGGCCAATCTTCCCAAGTTTATCAATGTTAACCCTATTGAGGAAGCCAAGTCAGCCATCATAAACGACGTTCAACAAGAGTGTTTTAGAGAAGACCGTGTCCACCTTCAAGCTTCCAGCAAAGTGAAGAAATCAAACAATATTGCAGCCAGAAAGCCAATCTGTACACATGAAATAATACAAGTCGGTAGTAGACTGGCAAGGTCACTAGAGTCCTATTCTATCAAGCATCCATTTGTTCTTCCTGCAAAACATAATGTGAGTGCTCTTATCATTGTTGATGCTCATGAAAGATCAAGTCACTGCTCAAATAATGATTCCCATTGTAAGAAACGATGGAGGCAGATGATGCAACTTGCAGACATCATTTGAAAAGGATGGGTACGTAAATACTTACCTGATCTTCAAGGATGTCCTAAATGGGCACTGGAAAAAAGGCACTTGAAAAATGGTGTTATGGTGCTTGAAGCAGACCTGACTTTATCTAGGAACATGTTGATACTAATTAGAATCCGCGAGACTATGAATCATAATGTATGAAACCGAGCGCTTGTTCTGCGCTGGTTGTGGTTGAGTTGGGTAGCGGATTTAAAATTACATGTTACATAAACAAATCTATACATTAAAAATATATACATAAAACACGTTAAATAGATATAAATACACTGTATATATTAAATTATACCTTATTATCACATATATAAATCAACTTCCAAATAGTTCATTAATAAACCATTAACAATAACACACAATAAAATGAATATACCGGTATACCTGTTTGAAAAACGACAAAGGACTTTTACATGTACAAAGCACTACGACCAACTAAAGATTTGGCGGCAGTACCTTTGTTTAAATATCATTGTTTCAAACAGGGATTAAGCAGTACCTATGAGCAATATCAAATAAATATCAAACGTGGATTTTGTAGTGCGAAAATCGCAAACCGCTACATCTAGATGTCAAGTGAGTGAACTGAAAACCTTTTTGGGAGTTATTACGAGACCTATCAACAATGCGTGCCTGCTGGAAGAGACATATGGAATGATGAAAGGTAGACTTTTAATAAACACTTCCTAAGGAGGAATAAACACTATGATAGGAAAATCAATCACATCCGTTTTTGTTGTCCAATTTCAGTTGAGGAAATGCTCGTAATCCTTGCATTTGGGGGGACTGTTGTGGACAACAAACTTTGTAAACTGTGTAAAGCACGGTGTATAAACAAACCTATGTGACCTGTACATATAATCCCTACTAATTCGTAGATACTTAATATGAAGCATATGATACTGTATTTATTTCATTTTGTAAAACTGTCATTCTGATTGTAAAAGTTTATATAAAAGGAATGAAACTCCTGGAAGATGCAAAAATTTATCACTGTAATGGAACTCCACTGGAAGTGGAATTTTCTATTACAGTCATTAAAAGCTTGATAAGTTTCTTTTGAATTTATATGTACGGGTAATGAGTTCCACAATTTCGGCCCTGCCTCACTAAAAGACCTGTCAGCAAATGTTGATATAGCTGTAAAGGGAACATGTAACATATGTTCATCACTCATAGACAATCGGGTCTATCTAGTAAGCCCTATATTGAAGAAGATCACCAAGGAGACCAGTTTATAATGAATGCGCTACTTGATAGGTAGCCAATGCAGTTTACGAAGGGCCTCTTTGGAGCTATCATATTTAGACTGTTTAAGGACCATTTTAGCTGCCCAGTTTTGAACTCTCTGAAGCTTGTTCAGTGTTTTATCCGGTAATACGAATATTTACACATATTTCAATGCATTTCCTTTAAGATATTGAAGTATTGATATATTGAAATAAACGCGGATATATATGTCCTTACATATCATAAAAAAAATGATAACAAAAGAAAAATATGCCCTGTGGGGGCATTTTGTAGTTACTAGTGCAGCAAAGTTCCAGGATTTACTTAATATGTAATTTTTGCCTAGTAATTATGTTGTTACATGAATAATACAATAAAATGAATAACAAGGAACTCACAACATTTCTAATAACACGAAATTTTAGAAATAGATAGCATAGCACAAAATGAGCAAAATAAAGATACATTACTTTTCTCACTTATTAAGAATGATATGTTACTATTACTGCACTTGGCAGTTTTACCAGCATTCCTAATAGATGTGCTTGTAAGGAGTACGTTGGTGTTGGCAATGCAGCATATGTGATGTTTTTGCTGTGAAAATATTTATAGTAGCAAAGTTGATAATTCTGTTAAAGGGTAAACAGACTTATAAAACTTGAACAAGGTATGCGTCAGCACTACCTAAATCATCATCAGAAGGCATAGGTTTTTTCCCAATTCTAGATCTTGGATGCCATCTTGTAATTCTTTGATGAATTTATAATATTTTTATAAATTTATTTAATGGACATACTTTAAGATGTATACCATGAAACGAAATTTATTTTGACTTGAACTTCATAAAAAGTCATTTTTCTTAAAATTCCTCTATTTGGCGGCCAATTTGGACGCCATCCTGAATTTTGAAAATTCTCAGGGTTGCTGCAACTCCACCCTCACTTTTCTTGAAGCTCTCATCATGATACATCAAAAAATGAAGTGAAATTCTCTGGACCCAAAATGCACATAAAAAGTAGCCAGCTGTAGGACTATAACTAATAAACACATGATGGAAGGACAGCTGCTGCATCTATTATTTATTCTCTTGTATCTAATTTTATTGTCTTTATCAAATGTTTGACTAGTAAAGACAATACCTTGACTGCAGTTTGAATCAAATTTATTTTAACCTGGAACAAAATTTTACGTGAATGCACAGTAATCAATACAGTTTAAAACTGTAAACAGTATTAGTTATATATATAGAGTTTAAAAAATACCCAGATCTTCCTCAAATTGGACCTTCCACAATTCTTGGAGCATAACAGCCACCCCAAATGATGATAGGCTCTTTTTGGCCAAAAACTGTCTTTGCCGTATGTCTGATCATAAAACAAGTTGTAAAGTTGTTTGGGGGGGTGGGGGGCGGCACGGCACCAACCCTCCTCCTCCAGTAATAATGAACACTCCCTTACAATGTTGTAGTGACTAATTACTACTTAATGTACAAAAGCCCATTGAGCTCATGTTGGTTACATGGCTAAAATGATATATTACCTTTGAATCAGTCTATATGATTTACAAGTATGTGGCACACATAATGTTTTGAAACAGTATATAGGTGCAAGTATCACTGCCAATACTGTACTACATTTGAAACAACCTATTTACTTGTATGAAACATTGCATTCTTTTCACACTATATCTTTCTCAACTCCCCGGCTAGCATACAGCTCATCACAACTGTAGCACAACATGCTTTAATATCTTAGCAACATTAGTGTTCACTTGTCTGACCTGTACCTATTTAATGTGTAGGTACCATAGAGCAATATAGCAACTGTTTAAGGATGAGTTTGCTCAACACCCACCACAAGATCCAACTGAGAATCAAGCTCCCTATCCACTCGGTACATGTATAGCATGTATAGGTGTAGCAATGTAGTAACGTAATTACTTTATAACAATAAAAAGGCTGGAGTTCAATAAGAGGTCTCATTTTCTATAAATCGATTGGAATTTACATGAACGTGCCCCATCTATGAACATTTAGACTTGATGCATACTACCCTTGGAATATGCACGATGATTTGGCCAAGGGGTGATAACCCTCTCCGGGTTACACAGCAGTTACAGAGCATGATAGCCCAAGAAATTATGCGTCAATGTGTGATAAATGAAACACCACATTTGTGCTGAATACGTCATACTTATACACTGCTCACGCATTTGTCTTGTCTCATAAGATATGCATTTGGCGTATACAAGTACGACATATTCGCACCAATGTAGTATTCTATATATACTCATTATTCTTCAAAACTCACTTACTGTTCCCCTAATTTAAAAAGACACAGATCATACAGTAGAACCTCTAATTAAGACCATCTATCTATTGAGATCATTATAAAACTAATTTTTCATGATCCCAAACCTTCATAAAGCAGCCAAAATAAACCTCTATAAATTATCATGAACCAACGCTCGATCGAGACCACCTAACTCTGGTCCCAAAGGTAGTCTTAATAGAGAGGTTCTACTATACATTATAACACTCTATCTGTGACACGCCCTAAGTCCTGCATTCTGATTGGTTTAGAGCCGAAATCAGCCAGTCAATATTTCTCCATTGTCTTGCGTAGTTGCAGGTGGGGCGATGAACCACGAGGCAGCGCTGCTGGGAGACCTGCTGGAGGGCTACAACCGCCATGCGCGCCCCGTCTCAAACGTGCTGAGCCCCGTCGACGTCTCCATCAGCTTCTACCTGACCAAGATCGTCAACCTGGTACGCCTTTATTGCAGCTAGTAGACATCTGAATAGATCAAGGTGTTGCTCGATTCAATTCATAAAATATTCTAAACTGTACAGGGTGAGGATTAGGTGGATAAACGCTACTCGTCAGCCGGATAAGTAACCCTCAAATAACTACTCTTCCTGCAAAAATATGTACTCTTCCTCCTTGCACAAAGCTTTATATTTGTATGCCAAATTGACCATAATTGCTACTCATCAAACGGACGAGCTGCTAAAACATCTTACTCGTCCGCCACTAGTTTTTACCAGTCAATACGAGCGGATGAGTGACGAATCCTGACCCTGCTGTATAGTTTTGTTAGAAATACATAGCAATAAGTGTTTGGAAATATAAATGATTTTATGTGGGTGAATATCAGTGAAAACATAATTTACATGAAGAAGAATTTAAAATGGAGAGCTACAAAGCAATTCTCACATGAACAATTTGAATTATATTATATTTTTGTTTCAATATTTCTATATTACTAAGGTTATTCGCAAAAAAGTACCACTGAATTAATGTTGTAAAATTTCTGATTGACAAAATGACAGTTTCAAACCAAATGATAATACAATGTCAAAAAAGTGGCAAAGATTAGAATTGTATCCTTTTAAAAACTTACATTTTACACTGTTTGCACCATTATCCGCAAATGGCTAGATTTTAGTTTGTAAATAACATATAAATGATCAGATACATTCAGGAGTAAGTTAATAAGGTCATTTATGCAAGAAACTCAAACCGAAAGGCTTTTTACAGAATTTTTCTTTGTTTTGATGCCCAAAAAGGCTAGAATCTAGAATTTTTTACGTTTACTAATCTATTACACATAAGTGAACTTGAACTCTGATGAATTTTCTCAAATTTGCATGAAATAGATCCTTTCTTCATAGTCTGTTGACAGAAATGTGACATGTCTAACTCTTCAATGAGTTCATAAAGCAGGTCATAATCTTGTTATCAGGTTGTTGGTAAATTCCAACCTTTGCTGTTTTGCATGATCAACACAGAAAAACATTTGAATCGACGGACTATGCATCCTTCTTGTCGGGGTTACTCTCGGAGTTACACCAACCGCTTTACCCTGGTAAATGCTGTGGATGGTGTAGTTTCAGAGACGTGCCTAAAAATGTGTATAATGAAAAAAATTGAACCAAACTATTGTAACATCCCAATTTTTCCACATGAACACCCATATTTAAAGAAAACATTGTCAGGCATGAAAATTCATCTAGTTTGAAAATTGAAATTACAAAGTCATGTCTTAAATTGGATCATTTGAAGTTATGCTTTCAAAAAAGAGGTCAAGATGGTGTATATAAATTGTTTACTGAGCAAATGATTAGGAAAGATTATCTTAGTAACCAAGACTGAAAATGTTATCAGCCAAGTAGGCTGGTACATGAAGGAACAATGTACAATGTAAATAATTTAAATATGATACTGACTTTTACCATATCATGATATTAAATCTTACATATGTTATGATTAAAACACCTTAGGTATTGCTAGGTTCTAATGTTGAATACAGCCACCTCCCTGGTGTCTGGATGAGTCTTGCAATCTTGTTACGGAGTTATCCAATGTTTCTGTAAAAACGCATCTATGAAAAACCATGAATTGAAGCTTTTTGTCAGTGCTTTTCTCCTGTAGTACTATATCTATATATTTAATACATAATTATAGTTTTATTGTCTTAATACTAATAGCACTGATATATGGACCCATGCGTTCCAAATTTGGGTCAGGCCAGACTTTTATTTGGTCCATATTTTCCTGTTATCTCTGTACAAGTCTACAAGTCACATCCTTTGAGTTAGGACGCTCAAATTTGGTTTGTTAGTTGAAAATACTGACTTTTTCAAGCCTTTTTCATATGGACCGAAACAGCCATATTTGGTCGGATGCATAGTTCATCTGGCGACCTGGCGACCTGGTGAGTGGTGACCCAGTATCTATGGATACGTAACAGTAATGGTCATAAAAAAGTGGTCAATTTAAAGCTGATCAAACACCATGTAGCATTTAAGGTCATGTGGGTGTTACTTTTATAAATCAAGGTCATTCACCATAATTGAGACTAATGCATGTGTATACAGCAATAAAGATAAATAGCAATAAATGCATTGATTCTATTTACAACACAAAATGGTGAGATCATCATCTGTGGAAACAGATTTAGGTAAAGAACATTAGATTTTTTGTCTTGCGTTAAAATTTGAAATGAAATAAAAATTATAGGTTTAATTAACATATTTGACTTATTGAAAATGAAGATTTATCACGCCATATAATCAAAACTCGCTCTGTTGGTACACAGCACTACTTTTTGTTCTTGTGGCGCTCAGCAACCTGCTGTACTTGTCAAATATAGGTATCCAAAAGCAAAGGCTGCTCAAAAACAAGGAATATTACTTTCTAATTATATGAATACCTTTATATACTTTTCTATCTACTTTCTAATTAACACTTGATGAGCATTTTATATGGTGCATGGAAAATAATCATCTGTTATCTACTAGATGAAGTAATGGTTGTTGTACAACTTGTAGGTTCTGAGATCTTTTGGACACTTTTGTCGACCCACCCAATAAAAAGAAAATCTTTACATATTAATCACACATTCTAGTGTTGTGCTTAGAAGTGCTTTTTCAAGTGCTTTTCACTGTAATCCAATATTTTTTTGAAGCCGCTCAACAAGATTAGGATGATCCATAGTGTAATATCACACATTAAGAATATCTAATACCTTCCTGTAGATAATTATATCTAAAAAAAATAGAGGTGTCATTATCTTGGTATTTTTCGATAGTATATAGTTAAACTTCAAGTGAAAATATTTTTTTACAGCAATTCAAACCATAGTTTTTTTAATTGCATATTGAATTGCGACAGGTCAGCAACTCCTTTCATTTGCATTGTAATATATCACTAAAATACTGACACAAATGCTTTTTTATAATAAACTCAAGCCAAAAGAGGGATGTTATATATTTTTTCCATTATTATAAATTATCATCTCCCAGTGGGCAAAGTTTTGTGATGATTAACAAACTTTTTGTTTCCCAGACATTCTCAAGAACCTTAAATAGGAGATGTTTTGAGACCCTGCTGCAGCACTATCAAGTGAAACATATTTTAGAAACTTCCTGATCAAAATCTTGATGTCATACAAGTAAAGATGTCTCTTTCAGGATGTGCAAGGATGCGAGATGGCAACACTAAGCGTACAGCATCCATCGCCCTCATTCGAAACACAATGAGAGCAAATAAGGAAATGACATTATGTTTATGTGAAAAAATTGTCTTTCTTTTCAGGATGAAAAGAACGAGGTTTTAACAACATTCGGATGGCTGGAAGTGGTACGTATTAATATTCATTTGGAAAACAATTTGATTTTATTCATGCCGCTGAATTTACAATGTATGTTTTTTTTGTTTATACCAATTAGTTTCAAATGTCCCCCGTAACTTTTTGTGCAGAGCAATAATTGTAACGTTCAGAAACGTACAAGATTATTTATCCCATTTTTGTCTGATAGCCATTTTCAAGCTTGGCATTTCCTGTCAACATTTTCGTCATTTCCGTGTTTCAAACTACACTGGTGACCTGTACATGTGACTATAAAATTACAATTTGTTAAGATTTATGAGTCTATATTAATTTAAATATAGGTTCAGATCGCAACTTTCATCGCAGGCTTACCACCTGACGCATATAAACATGAATCTCTTTGATGGAAGTTCATTTATCCTGGATTTGATAGACAAACGTAATTATTATAGTTTTTAATCAGGATAATACAAGCAATATTTTTACACTAAGCTTTCGACAGTCTCTTCTGTTTTGTTCACAGTGATGACATCATTCGTTGTCACTGGGATCTCGGGAATGACCCCATAGAGTTAATTATGATGAATTAGAACACTTAATGATTATGTTCTTTTTCTTTTTGAAGTAATGTCCTTTGGTAAAGAGTATACGTATTTGATACATTGTCATATTTGTCTCATTTTAAAACTGCAAATGAATTCTAAACATATTAAATGTAGATAAACGTATTCATTTTATTTTTTAACAGGTTACGATTACGTTTGTCTATCAAATCCAGGATAAATGAACTTCCATCAGAATATATTAAATGTACCCTGACGAATTAGCACTGTAGACAATTACACTTTTCATATATATTACAGTAAAAGTGAGTTCTGTTGGTTTAATTCAATCAAATTTTATCATTCTAGATTTAAAAGAACACTCCAACACCAGAACTTTGTTTATTTTCAGTCATATTCATTAAAACAATAGTCAGTCTTACTCATTCCTACAGCAAAAATGCCTCATTCTGTGAACATAGCCATAGGCATAGGCTAAGTTATGCGAAAGGTTGTGGATGATATATTTAAAATATACAGTTACTAACTAAAAAAGGTAGCATTCCATCTGAGTGGGAGGAAAGTTTTAGTCCCTATAATAACAAAGGCAGAGAATTAGAGATGGGTAATTGTTGTGGGCTTAGGTTGATTGTTCAAGTGGTAAAGGTTCTGATGGGAGTGGCTGCTAAAAAAAATGAATAGGAGGCCCAATCTGGAGTCATGACTGGAAGGACAACAGATGTCATCTTCATTATCTGTTTGAGTTCGGTTCTAAGTCACATCATATTCCTACTGTTTATCACATCATATTCCTAGAACTCCTCTCTCGGAGTTCCACTTAGGGTCCCCTTGGGAATTGCTGCACACTCGTGAGCTATAAGAAAACGTGAATGCTCAAACATTCACCCTGTCCCAAGCATGGCAGCCAAGGGACTATGTGCAAGCATGGGTAAAACCAAATATCAAGTTACTTAGAGAATGTGATGTGTGTTTGTGAGTACACAAACGGTTTTGTGAAAATGAAGGTATTCTCAAACCCGATACTGCCTACATGCCTGCAATGTGTACAGGCAATTTCAAGACCAAATGATGGCAAACCTATCAAGGAAGTTCCAGTAGATGACCACAGTTTGGAGGTTTTGTCAAAGTTATGCTACTTAGGTAGCATGTTGTCCAGTGTAGTAGGCAGTGAACAGACTGCAACTAATAGATGCAAGACTAATTGGGGCAAAGTGCATGAGGTCTTGCTAAGGCAATACTCAGTAAAAGGCATATACCTCACTATATTTATCATCAAAAGGCTCAGTACACTCCACCTGTGTAAGTTGTACAATGCTTCATGGCTCAAAAATGTGGATAAAATCCTCCAGCACTGTAAATTGCCTATGGAAAAATGAGGGAATCATGAGGTGCCTAAGCCATATATGTAGCGGCATTGCTTCATGAACATGTTTCCAAATAAATGTCTGTATGTGTGCTTGTACACTGCATCACTTTTTGGTAACAAAGGTTCTTGTTTTGCAACAATCTGCTTCACGCCAATAGCTGACAATATTACATTGCCAAACTTTGTGCATTATGCTTTAATTTAATTGCATAATATATATATATAGAGAGAGAGATAGCATGAGAGGGAAAACATTTTTTGTTTATGTGGAAAATATATGACAAATATGGTGACATTATCATTCAGAGCAAGCTAGGGGTCATTATGATTAAATAAAAAATCTTATATCTAAATGCAATACGTTTAAAGATCGATATCATATATAGCCACATATTGCATGTCAAATGACGCCCACAAACCCTTCAATTTCGCCCTTGAAACATCAAAGTGGGTAAGGTGTTTAACAAATGTTTTTAGTCTTTGCAGAATGAATTCTTACGGTACTTAACATTTAACATTGTTTACAAGAGCGCGCACATTACTTCTGGATGCTGCAATAGTTTGAAAAAAGCCATTATCATTTTATAATAATGCTACAAATATGGTCTTATAGGTGAGTTGCGTTTTTCAAATTAAAAGAAATAACATTTTTTCATAACGTTTACAAAATGACGTAATTTTCAATGTAGACTAGAAGTTTCATGGTCGTAGCTTGCATTGTTGTTTCACCGTGCCTATAGAGCCCATAATAAAATGATTAGATCTAGAATTCAAGCGAGGCTTTAACAATGCTGTCAAGGATGCACGTGCTAGCATTGACAGGGATAATTCTTGATCATCATAAATTGTAGCCTTCTAATATGTAATGATCACAATATTATTTATCTTTGTGTTTAAAAGTTTATTTCATGTTATTCATGCTTCATTACAGATGAAAATCCGAAGAAAAACAGCCTTGATATGAATTTTGCTGTTCCAAGTGAAAAAGTTGTGGCCAGATCTTCATCGCAGTTCACACTGGATGCTGCCCAACCAGGAATTATGAATCAATCATTGGCAGCATTTGCTTCATTAAACCATTAAACAATGGGAAGGAAATCAAACTGTCATTTGATTGCAAGTGATTAGCTATGGGAGTGGACAAAATCTGGTGAGGAATATTTGGATGGTTTGAAAAAAAGCCAACTTTATTACAAAGACAAGGACAGCACCACTATAAATTGGAATTGACTTAGAAAATCGACTAAGATAAACCAGATCATACAAAAGATATAATAATTATTATAAGTTGCTGTGTGAAAGAGCTGCGAGAATTTATTCTTGTCAGGAAACGGAAAGTTTCTGCTCTTATGAAACAGATAGGGAGTAATGATGACTGGATGGCCAGTGAACATGCCAGCACAATAAGCTATCACTAAACTAAAATTCTGCAAGCGTCTAATTTAATAACATCTCTTTTGGAACATAATGATGATCTCGGCAGATTGTTGCAATGAGGTTGACCACATCTGCATTCGTCAGAGTCTACCATCCAATCTAGTTACGATACCAAATTTTGAAAACCAGGCCCTGGAAATTAACCTTAAACAAATAAAAAAAGTGAAGACTGGCAAGCCCTCCGACAACAAGCTTACTTCACAGGCAGCACACTGTTTAATGCAGTTGGCTTTGGAACATTGCAGCTGCAGAAGGAAAATCATGGCGCAGTTTACAAAGATGTGAAAAAAGAGACAAGCCCTGAAACGTTATCAAGGTTCAAGCATGGAAAAGACAATGAGAAACGTGCTATAGCTACCATCATCGGCAAAGTCATTCCCATTTTTCTACCAGGCTGTGTGTACATAGAAGATGGGTGCATCCTACTACCGGATTCTAAAACCAACAGATTTGCCGTCGTAAGTGAAGATGGCACAGCATTAAAATAGAATGAATGACCTAGCAAGTGCTGGCTTTGAAATCAAATGCCCAATGGCGGGAAAGGAATGGCAGCCACAAATGGCAGCCAAGGGCTTAGATGAAATGTATTTCATTAGCTATACAAAAGAATCAACAACCATTTTTAAAGTACAGTTTTCCATTTATCTATGGAATAAGGTTTTGAATCAAGCAAATGAAGCTATGGAGGAAAAACGACCAACCAAGAAGCCTGCTGCATCTCAAGACCTGTACATAGATATGCAAAGATTTGCTGACAGTGCGCAATTTGTTGGGGAGTTTCATTCGCTGATAGCTGTGGACACTGACTGCGCGTTGATTGAAACTGATCTTCAAAATAACCTATGCACACACAAAAGCACACACACAAATACATTAATTTGCTAAGATGTTAATATGCAATCTTTGTCAAACACCATCAAGCTTGCACTTAAACAAGTGTATGAGTTACTGCGACGGCCAGGAAAAGAGATTCTATTAACTGTGGCATCCGACCTGGATCGTATTAAAATGCTCTTGTCACAGCACTTGCCGCATGCAGTCCCAGTCCAATATTACATTGGAGGCTACAGCCTAACAATGGACTCAGCACCCAAGATATTACATCAATGTTTTATTGCTTGTGATGTGAACAATCTCAAAGTCAAGGTAATTGCTTTTGATGTCCAATTTCTTGAGATTGCCACTCATGATGTAGCAAATCTATTGACTATAATGGTACTACAGAAGTCCGTGTGGGAAGAAGCTAAAGCAGTTCCAAAAAAGAAGCAAATTCAACATCTGATGAGACTCCTCACCGAAAAAAAACCTGTCTATGTTCCATCTGTGGTTCACCAATGTGAAAAAGAGGCTTTGGTGATTGAGGCCAGTTATGAAATAAATGATGAGCTTGACAGCATGGAGGTGGAAAATGGTCAAGATGAGGCTTTGTTGACTGGTAACCTCTACAGTATTGCAGAAGAAAGAGATAAGATGGAACTAATGCTGATTGCATTATTGTGTGGTCCTCGTTCAGATAAGTGGTTGCAAGTGAGCATTTATGACTTAGCTGCAAATGCAAAGATGCAAAGTCGGCAAAACCCGAGTTTACCCTAGAAGAACTCTCCCTGATGGTGAATGTTCTAACAACAGAAAGTGTAGTAACAAAGTCTAAAGCACAATATGTTAATTGTTTGAAGAACTTATTAGGCAAAAGAGAACTGCTTGAAGTTAAGAAAGTTAAAAGCCTCAAGAGCTTGTGCATGTCAAGGCTGATGACGTTGCCAAAACAAATAACAAATGCTTTCTATGCAGAAAACATATTCTTAGCGAAATTAGAATCGTGGGAATCCAAGCAAGTCTTCAAAAATGGAATGCAAATTTATACAAAGGATTGTGCCGGGGAAGTGAAACAGTACCAAATCCCCAAATGGTATGCTTATTTGGCACAAAACGGCACAACATTATATCAGCCTATCATAGATCCCCACCAGCTGTTGGTGTACAATTGTTGTCGCTGCTGTACCCATGGAATGAATGAAATGGGAATAAAAAGCGAGGGTTGGAAATTTGTGGCAAAAAATGAACACAAAAATCATACCAGCTTAACAAATGAGCATGTATTGGAATTGCATGATGGACAAAGAAATGCGCTTACGAAAATAACATTCTCAGAATCAGTTGAAAAGGAACTAGAGAAAAACAATTTTTCCAATGAGGCACAATGGTGTTCCATCATAAGAAATTTTTACGCAGCAGTTGATGAGGCAGCAATTGATATTAACACTATCCAATATCGAGTTTATACGGTACACTGCATGTGGTCGCATATACATGACATTAACACTAGATTTCAATATTTGATGGCAATGAGGAGATTTCTTCTATCCCATTATAACGCTATGGAGTTCCCACCACCAGGAGGGCATGTGAAAGGAATGCCGACTGCACAATTTGAGGGTTTTCTGACAAATGTAGACAGAAGACTTCAACTATACTAGCTTGTAAAACCACATGCATACTCCCAAAGACCTGTGAGCTCCTTGGATTCCGAAACAATATTTGGTAGTTTTCAAGTTAGTATTATATTATGAGGCCATAGCAATATTATTTATGATAGTTACCCAGATACTGTAAATCTAGAATATTTCGTAGCTATTAAACTTGGCGTTTTTCATCTATAAATTATTTTGTGACTATTTTCCCGGTAATTTTGCGATTTTGGTCCATCCTGGACCTATTTTACATAGGCTATTAATGTTTACTGACTATTTAAGTTTGTGTTTTTGCACCTACCCACGAAATTTGAAAATTAAATTGTGCACAAACATTTCTAGATTTACAGTATATTTAATTCAAAATGACATAGTGTAAACATTTGCCTCAAATGTGATTTAAAGTAATGGTAAATAAAAGCCATTAACATGATAACATGCCTTCTTATTTGTTACTTTACTGCTTCAGGATTTGGATCCAAAAGGCTCTGGACATCTCCATGCAGACGACATATCAACAGTACTTGGCAAGACAACATGCTTATTTAGATATAAATTAGACAATGCAAGGTAAAACCCATTAACCTATTATAAAGATATAATTACCACTTTTAACTTCACATATAATATAGATTTTATGTTTTTTGTTTTCTTTTTTAAAGGGTTTTTGAAATGAACACTACATTGAAACCAAGAGTTTATAATGTCGACATGCCAGTGGAAGGTAAAGCAATTCAAACTGTTGAAGATGATGAGGAAAGCGATTATGTAATAGTTGCAAGGTAATATTTGTTTCCAATGATGTGCTTTTTTTAGTTAACAACTAGTTGATAGTCTAACTTATATTTCAGATCTATGCAAAAATGCTTAAAACCTATGACAAAAATGTTACAATCACAATAACTTCATTTTCTTTACGTTTTAGAAGTCATTTCTTTGACAGCAAGGAAAGAAAGAGCAAGAGTACCAAACACGTGAAAAAATAAAAAAAATTCTTCATTTAATGAAATTTCTTCTGGAGGGAAAGGTGTTCGAAAATATCACCGCATGAATGAGGAAAAGATTTTAGCACACCGTCTGTCACACATATCTGATGATGTTATAGAAACGGCTCTTCAAAGTTACGCATCAAAGTGAGATAAAAAAATCAGGACAGTTTGAAAAAGCTCATAGAGCTGTGCATATGTTTACATGTCCTTCAAATTCCCACTGTACTGGCATGTAGCTCCGTTAATCTGTAATCAACTTCTGGCATTGGTGTAGATGCACTGTATAACACAAAATACCTATTCCTACATATTCTAACACACCGTCCCTTGGTGGAAAGTTGTGATTACTTTATTTATTTTTCAAAACATTGTGCAATTGTTTTGCGTAATGTGCAAAATTCTTGTTTTGTTTCTCAGTAAAATCTTCTGTAATAGGTATAGATGTACATATAATTACAGTATTTCCGTGTTTTGTAGTGTAGCCTGCCCTCAAGTAGACGCCAGGTTAGACACAATTTTAAATCAATAAACGCCTCCCTCGTATTAACGCCTATTCAAGACTGGCGCTTTTCAAAGAGAACTACGCTGGCACCAAGTTGATTAAAATGTTTATTACCTACGATGTGGTTTGCTTGTAACTTCGTTATTATCAGTCCTATTTTGACAGTTAACATATCCACCCCCCAGACACATTTTAAAGCTGAGACCATCGTGTATATGACTATCTACATCATTATATGAATTTTTATATAATTATCAAAAGGTAATAATGTTTATTACGTTAAAAGTGGGATCACACACTAATCCCTGTAATCACACACTTGGGAGTAAGTGGCGGTGTTTATTTGAAGTTACTTGAGTGAGGTACAGTGGCTTCCTCAAGTGTGTCTAACTTGAGTTGATCAAATCATTTTGCATTAATTTACGCCTCCTTCAAATAGACGCCTCCCTCATTTAAATACGAATGTTAGACATGCATTGAAAACAATAAACATCTAGGCTACAAAACGCGGAATACTATATCTTGTATGGCCTCAAATACAACGTAAATCCCTCTCATCTTTTAATACCTTCATAAAATGTACCCAGTATTGAAGCATGATTAAAAAACTTTCCTAGAAAATAACTCTATGATGGTACAGGTACATGTACATGTACGTGAGGACCTAGTCTATTTTGCTAAACTTTGCTCACGAAACTAAATTTTGTTGAACTACAATGTTAAACCAGTCCATTTCAATTTATTTCTTACGTATAACACAATCATAATGTTTATACAGTGATAAAATGTCATAACTCGTTTGATTTCTGTAAGCTAACATGTTCATGAAATGTTCATAAAAACTTTCATCAAACATAATAAGAATCATAAGTAAAATTGATTAATTAGAAAAAGTCATTATATTAGAATATACATGTATGTTATGAACGCTTAGGTTTTATTGTATTTTCTTACAGCATCTCCTATAATGGGCATGAAAATTGCTCCGCCCTATTTTCTTTGTGCATATATTACATGTTAAAATTTGATCCCCATCTCCATGCAGCATTGAACTGTGCTCTTGAAGATTTTTTTTATGAACATATGATTTTCCATAGATGTTGCACGAAAACTGTTTTTCAAACTTCAACTTCAAATTTCAAACTTTTATTGTCTAATGGGCCAGAGGCTGTAATGTTTTTCCTGTAAAAGGAAAAAAAAAAACAATTATTAAATAAATAAACTAAATTGCATGAATATCAAATTGGTGACTATCAATTAGTGTAATGTGCAGACAATATATACACACTGTAACTAACTTTACAGAATGTTACTAACATTAATGTGCTTCAGCTTGGCAGGTGTGCTGCATTCTGGTGTGGAATAATAAGCCTTGATGGGTTGTATAATGCTTTCCACAGACAGAACAAACTGAAAATTACACATTGTGAAAATAAAGGATTTATTGCATGTGGCTATTTTTATTTCATATTGATAGAACAATTCAAATGTTTTTGGATGAGATTCCATTTCTGTATTTTATTGTACCTTGTGTTGTGAGTGATATGTAGTGAGATTTTATTGTGCAGTTAGGTATATAGTGTCTGTAATAATAGTGATTGTCAATGAATTAGAGTCAATATCATTTGTGAGATGAATTCCGATTAAACATGATTTTATGTCACAAAACTTCTCAAATGCAATAGGTGGAAATTTACATGACAATCATTATTTCACTTTGACTATGTGCAAATGTGCATTTATTATTTAACATCATATATTTTATTACTTGTAATCACATGCTATGTTATTACTGCTGTGTTTGGTTCTCGAAATTTCCACTTTTTCAAAGCCCTCAATTTCGTTTAACTTTATAATTACTTATTGATTTTATTAATAAAACCAATTAGTTAAGGGGGGAAGGATGCTGGAACATGGAATAAGTCCAGCTAGCTAAAGTCGTTGTTTAGAACCATACGACACGAAACACCAGCACTCTGATAGTATGGCTGCTATATAATCAGCTGGACAAGCTCCGCACGGGGCCTTGAAATGAACTGACTAATAAAGTTACCAACTCACTGCCTGCGTTGTTCTACATGCAGTAATCTGGTGTAAATTGTATTATACCACACTCTTTAGTAGAAGGTGATGCAACACACTATGTATTACCTAATTTCACATATTGCTGTAAAACCTCGCCCTGGAAGGTGAGACCGGGGTGGTTGAGACAGTTTTTGATATTCATCAATTTTGTTATAAACAGTTAATTATGTGATATTTTTGTTTTAGCACATGTTTCTGTTAATGTGTTAACTTCAATAATATCACATGTTCACAATCGTAGCATTGAACCATTTTCTTAAAAAAACTAGATCAGCATCTAAATATTTTTGTTTATGAACAACTGATATCAAACAGTGTAAATATATAGAGATCAAATCACAACTTCACACAAAATATTTGTTTAGAAAACTACTTGATCGAAAAGGTCTTTATTTTTATAAATGGTTTATGAAAGACCATATAAAAATAAAGATACAACCTACTATCCTACAATAAAAAATGTTCTGTGCGTTATGTTCCCTCAAATGTCACACCAGTTCTCAAATAAGAGGGCCACATGGCTCAAGTGGGAAAGAAAAAGCAGGGGTACAAGCTGAAAAACTGGCGTTGATAGTGGTTGGGGCTTGAAAATCGGGGACGCTCTTACAGGGGCTACTCAGAAAAGTTGGTAATACAGGGCCACGAGTAGGAGAAACATCATACTTGTCCACTAGGGATAGGATGGGTATCCTGAGAAATATACTCAGCCCAACCAATTTTTTTTTACATGTCCAAATCAACAAACTCCTTGTAAATTCAATTGACACTGATGTCAACTGATGTGACTGAGAATACTCGTCCATTAGACAAGTAACTTAAAATTGTTACCTGTCCTGACAACACAGATACCTGTCTCCGGCTATAGGTGCTTATCTGTGGCCCTGTAATATATTTAGGGGGGCTTAGGGACTGTGCAATATTTTCCAGGGAGGGGGGCCGGTGCATTTGATAAGGGGACGGGTACTTTTTTCAAGGTGCAAAGTAGGAGGACCGGATGATTTTTCATTCTGTTTGGGCATGGGACATGTACTTTTTTCAGCTGCTGAAATCCCACCTCGACGCGAGTGAATCGATACAAATTAATCACGCGAATATTCATAGGAGGGGACGCTGACTTTTTTATGAATAGAGGTCATGGGACATCAGTATTTTTTTCATCACATCAGCAGGGGACAAGACCTTTTTTCAGACAAGTTTTTCTATATGCACCGGTCCCCCCTGCCTGTTAAATATTGCACCGTCCCTTACAGTTTTGAACAGATTTAGATGGGGAGGGGGGGAGGGGGGGAGGGGGGAGGGCTGAAAATATTACCATTTTATTCATACCATTTATACCTCACCTGGACCACAATAAATGGCAGCTCCCTAACTATTTTTTCAGCATTGGCTAGATGACTTTCTCACATGGAATCCGTCTGACTACGGCGGTTTATCACGGATTATCGTGCCCTCTCAGCTCATCTGGCTGCCAGATTTTGGACTTGAAAATAGGTGAGTTTATTTATCCATTGAATGGAGAAACATATCTGTCTTTAGTGAGACACTATTATGTGTAGACATTATCCAAGATATGTACAAGCAGGATATTTGCAATGGCTGGTTTCTATGGGAATGTGGGTTGTGGTTAGAGAAGGATGAGAGCGGAATCTTTGCTCAAAGTCATGGAGGAGTGGGATAGCAGGGTACATCTGCGCTCCACTCACTATCCTGTATGTATGAACTCATAAGGTCCAATACTAAAAATAAGTCATATCTAGATAGTCATTTCTTGAGTTCACACCACTGATTTACTTACAATTATCATTGACAGTTTTGTCAACAGCACTCGGAATGACCTACTGCGCATGTCAGGCGGTAAAGCTTCCCGCCAAGAATCGGGTCATAGACTCGAGAGAGCTGGTGGGCCCCCTTGTCCCAGTTCATGACCTGCCTGTTGGTTCAGATGTGTATCGCTTCCGTAATACTAGATTGATTGGCTGTCATGCGCAGTTGGTCATTCCGAGGATGTCAACAGCAGTTGACAAAACTGTCAATGATAATTGTAAGTAAATCAGGGTTGTGAATTAAAGAAATGACTGTCTGCAGTATACATTACCAACACGATGAAAATGTGCAAGGGTAAGTCATGTCTCCTTCTTTTTTCAATACAGTGTTGATGCCATTTACAATGACCAAGCTGATGAAAAGTTTCGTGTCGGTGTCTACAGTGATGGTAGGGTACGCTGGGTACCTGGCGGCAAGTTCACCACTTCGTGCGATCTGGACATATCACTTTATCCATTTGATAGCCAACGCTGTGAGATGCACTTTGTTGACTGGACGTATGATGGCAGAACTGTCAATCTAAATAACGGAAGCCAAAGCATAGGTAATACATTCACATGTAATACTGAGAAGCAATTATGCTGGAACCTAATGTTAAAGATCGCAGCCTGATATGGGTGCTGTTTTTTCAACATAGCAAGATTTTTATTGTAAATGTCATGTTACACTTGAGAATCGAAAGTCTTGCTCAAAAAACAACAACAACAACAACAATTTTGCTCATTATCACAGAAGAAAATCCACACCTTTATGAGGTGTATGTGGTGTAATGGTACATAGTAACTGATCCATCAGGCTTTGACGTGTTTGCACAATCTGAAATGGTAGCTTTCACTATCATGAAAGATATATATAGAGAGAGAAATTAAACAAAAGCATCACACACACAACAACATCTATTGTGCTGATACCGATTTTATTCCACTACTTTTTGCTAGCTGAATTTTTTTCCCCAAAAACACTTATTCTAAATATTATTGGAAATGATTTAAATGAAAATGCCGCACCAACACAATAAATTTAATGCTTCTAAGTAACCTTGCAAGATATACCCATGGAAATTTCATCATTTTCTAACTTTCAATTTGCAAATATGCACATTTTGACGAGGTAAAGCCAAATTAATATGCAAGAGCACTTTGTTTAGTTGGGGCAGCCTGCATAGGCAGATCCAGGTTTTTGGAAAAGGGGGGGCGCACTTAAGGATTTCATCAAAAACCCTACGAAAATGAAGTATTTTGGTGGGAAAAGGAGGGGCATGCACCCCGTGACCCCCCTGGATCTGCCTGTGGGCTCTGACCTAAATCAGTCAATGTAAGAGTTCTTTTGATTGGTTAATAACTATCTAAACGGATAGGAGATTATACAACACCATTGATGTTTATGCAGTCATTGGATGTCAAATCTTGACCTAATTATAGTGATTATTTGAATGTTTCCAAAAGCATATAAACACAGCTCTTACCATTATTGTCCATATGCCTCTTACTAAAATGGCTATTTCACAAAGTTAGTCTGAAAATGTTGAAATTTTCTGTAAGTGTATGCATCTTTACAAGTTATGAAGAAACAAAAAATTCTTGTGTGGGTGCAGCATTTTAGTGTGAATCATTTCCAATCATTTACAGAACAAGTGCCTACGGAAAAAAACTATTACAAGCCAAAAGTAGTGGAATAAAATTGGTGTCAGCACAATAGCTGTGGAACTGTACAAACTGCCCACACACAAATATCAACACGTTCCCTGTTCTTTGTTTACTAGGCACCCAATTCCCTACTGTTTAAAGGAAAGAGCTGACAATTAATGCCAAAACAACAAACTTTCGCACACATAACAGTACAGTAGGCTATAGACATTGGAATTTAAATGAACCTACATGCACAGAACATGGTGCTTAAATGTTTTTTAATTATACTTTAATTATACTAGTTTTATCACTAGAATTATAGACCCAGGCTTCTCCCCACAGTTTCCTAAACAACACATTGAGCATATTGAACGGCAATATGAATAGACAAAACCGGGTGAGTTTGTAACAGGAATCATTCTATCAGGTGAGTTCTAGTGGCATATCACGGCGAGCCCACAGGCTGAACCGGATGTACCACAAGAACTCATCTGAAATAATTTGTGTTACACAACGAATTCGGTTTTGTATTTATCATTCTTTTTTAAATGATTACAACACTGTTTACAAATAAACTGGCTCAAAAGAATGCACCAATAATTTGAATCAGTGCATCTTGAAACTGGGTTAAAGGTAACCCAGCTGACAGCTAGCCATAAACAATGTAAACGCTCAGTACCGATGCAACTCATTTTTACATGGCAATTCTGGAGCAGGATAACCACCCACATGCAAAAAACTCATAAAACTGCGCCTACATTTCAGGTCTGGGCGCGTACAAAAAGCACAGCGAATGGGAGCTCATCGACACAGAGTCCACAAAGCTGGACCAGTACTTCGACTCGAACCCGGAGATACCGTTCCCCACAGTGAAGTTCTTGCTCTGGCTGCGCAGGAAGCCGCTGTTCTACATGATGAACGTGGTGACGCCCTGTATCATCATGTCCATTCTCGCTGGCCTGGTGTTCTACCTCCCGCCAGACTCCGGAGAGAAGGTGTCGCTGGGCATCACCGTCCTCCTGGCCTTCTCCGTGTTCCTACTGCTGATTGCCGAGAACATACCCAAAGTGTCGGACTATGTACCACTCTTAGGTAAGTTATTGCTGTTGTATTTAAAGCTTTGTCAACCTATATAACTATATAGCCAAGGGATAAATCTGATGAATTTTATGCTGCCAAGTCTAAAGTGATACACATTTACATGTAAACTATTCTGATGTTCTATACGATTGATCTTTATATTTAGTGACATTTAGCAATCATCAGATGCATATATTGGCTAGATTAAACACTACCAAAGTAATGGCTTTAAATATTTGTAGAACGAGAACAAATTAGGATTCTACGAAATATATATTGTTTATTGAATGAAGAGTATTTTTACATGTATGGGTATATAAGTCCCAGATCTACACCATATCACAGTTTGCAGTGATTCACAATGAAACTTCTCTTTATAGCACCAAATCGGTTTGCATTATGGCCCATGCATTGAAAATGTTACTATAACGGCATAGCTTCTGATTATTACACAGAGTAAACCTTCGTATGTTACATGACGTCTAATATTTGTAATTACTGTATGAGAGAGAATTTTCGGTTTGAGACATTGCAATGTTTTGCTACTTTTTTTAGTTCACATTTTTACTGTTTTCCATTCAGTAGAGTGGGGTATGTGCTGTACTGTTATGCGATGGTCTGACCTGGATGCACTAACTTCATATGTGATAGACAATTATCACTGGTCATATTATTTCTTCCATGTTGCAGGTTCCCAAGAATTATTACGTTCATCTTGGTTCATTGTATATAGATTAATGCAATGCACAGCTGCCGTACGGCAAATCTGGCGGGCAGTTTTTATATAACAACAGAATATTATCATATTAGCTACCATGCAGCAACCCTAATTGAAGGTGTAGTTTGTTTTACTGCCACAAGGCTCTGTTTGATAACTATGCATCAGTATGGGTTTTGCCCATCAGAAAACTTGGAGCCATCAGCACCAATTTTTCGTATACCGTACTGGAGCTGCCATACGGTGCCCCTAACAGGCATTCTGTATTCTAAAAGAAGGTAAATAATGCACATTAACTATATTTGTTGGTGGACATAATATCTTGAAAGCTGTTACTTGGGCCATATATTCAGTGTTTGGGTCTCTCATCTGCATGTTCAGTTGGCCAATCCATAACACACGTGGTATTACATAAATTATTCAACATTCAGACCCAGACCTTTGGTTTACATCAGGAACATGTTCAAATGAAACTGATATTTCTTCCAGAAAGTGCCATTACTTGAGCTTATATATACCGGTACATCTCTCTCATATTGAACTGTTTTGTGTAGCCTAATTTTATACATAGTCATGATAGAAGCAGCCAGTCTTGATAGATTGTGTGTATATTGATATCCCACTAACATCACCAATTAAGACATCAGGGAGCTTCCCATATTCATGGTAAAGGTTTGCCCACTTTGTCCACATTTTAGCTCTTACTTTGATAGCATTATAAATCAGGATAGGTATCAACATGGCACATTTGAATGTTATTTTCATCCAATAACCATTGAAATGATACAAACGCATGTCTAAATTGCCACACTCAATTAAAACATCGTTTTAACGATTGTAAAGAAACAAGCCACCGTATTTGGGTAAAATGTTTCGTAATGCTATAATTTAGTATAATTGGGTATGATAGCATTATATTTTTTTAAAGTTTTGCAAGTGATTTAAAATAGTTTATTTTTTTATTATTTTGCTTTGCTCAACTGGGATCAGCTATATAGTCCCCTGTCTCATTAGTCCCCCAATCATATTGATCTTATTGCAATACTGTAATGTGTACAATTAGGATTTCAGGGGTGCATTTATGTGCTAAGTATGAGGGTTGTGTGTTAAAGGAAAGAACCCCACCAGCCACCACCTTCAAAATGTTTGAAATTCTGAGTGCTCAGAGGTTGTGGAAGAGATGGCGGTAGTCATCTACTACTTCCATAGACCATTTACTGCATTTAGAGTGATATTTCAAACACTATCGGAAAAGTATTAGAAGTGTTATAATTACATGTACTAGGAGTAATAGGAGATTGTGTTGTAGGATGAGTAATGAAATAAGGAGTAATAAATTGGCTGAGTAGAGAGTGAAATCAAAGTAAATGCAAATTATGTACATAGACTATATTGATCTATTCATACTTTGCTCAAACATTTGATAAAATTCACGATAAAATATGTTGGGTGTTTAAACCCCCACCCTGACAGCATTTCTCCTATCACCTGATCAATATCCATCAAGTCAGGTGGTCCTGATGAGGAATAGTAAAACGGGTAAAATGGTGTCCAATCTAGCACAATGTTGTGTACATCATTGAGCTTGGACTACCAGGTCTTATCCATGCACCAAGTATTGTAAATCACTAAAAAATTTCAATACTTCAAACCGCAGCGGTTTTTAATCAATGTAGATCCCTTTATCGTTATCTTAAACCTAGTCAGTCATGATCAAACGAAGGCCAGACCATGATTTTGTATGTGTGGAGGGTCTCAGAGATGAAATAAAACTATAGAAATGAATTTTTAGTGTGAAAAAGAGGGACACATGCCTCCTGCGGCCACCCTTCCCCTTGATCTGCTATGTGTTGCCCATCTGATAGTGATTCCTACATGTGCTTCACTGGCCGAATGGACAGGAAGTTGGATGGACATGTGACCAAGAAGTCGTGGGTTAGATTCCTGGTCTGGGCTGGTGGTGGGTGTTGAGCAAACTCATATTTATCAGGCTGCATACTGCTTCTTTGTACCTACCCGTTAAATGGGTACAGGTGAGGTAAGCAAGGATGCCAATGACCTGGTGAAAATGTAATCCCTAGAGCAGAATAACAGTGAATTGCGAGTGTGACCATTTACTTATAAAGTATGCAGGCTTTTATTGGTTTTATGCAGGCTCTTTGGTGTGGTTGCGGTTGCCAGTACACGTTTAGTTTGTGCTATATACGTAGGTGTAAATTTGAATTTTGATAATTTGAGGCTAGTGTGAAGCAGCAGCAGGGTGGGGGTAAATGTGACTTTGAAACCTGCCCAGAACTCTTGACGGCTACTTTATATGTCATAAAAATGTCCATAAAATAGTTTGTATTGTGGTCCAGCATTGTTAAGCAATGTAGAATAAAAGTACCATATGTGCTGAAAGCAGCAACAGCTGCTGCATAAGCAGCAGCAGCGGAGGAAGCAGCAGCAGCGGAGGAAGCAGCAGCAACTATAACATTAATACCATACCAATTGAATGGGGGACCAATGAGATGGGGGACCAATGAGACATGGGACCAATGGGACGGGGGACCAAAGAGATGTACCCGCTCAACTTGGCTCAACGTATACCGGTGGTTGGACCATTGAACTATTTTAAATCTAATCCGTTGTGTAATATGTTGATACAATTCAGGAACTGAAAAAGTTCGTAGTTTGATTTTATTATCATTATCATTGCAATATGATGCACCATATTACCTGGTGCAATAAACATCAGCAAGTATGTTTCAACTACATGTAGGTTGAGTACAAATTAGACTATATATATATTGAGAACCAAGAGATGTTTGATTAAACATATCTTATTTCAAAAATTAAAAAGGATTCAGCATGGCAAAATGTGATATGCGCAGTTCCTATCAGTGACTGATTAAGGGGTGGAGGGGGGGGGGCTGAGCGGGCTTAAGCTCCAAGATTTTAGCCAAATTCTTACGCACATATTTTTATGCGTAAAATGTTTTATACAATAGCACCAAACCAGAAAAAGCTCCAAGCATATGTATTCTATATGTATTTGCAGGGGGCCCAAATCATAAAAAATGTGGTGACCACCCCAAAGCCCTTAGTAAACATTATTATGTGGCCCCAGATTTTGCAAAGAATTTTACTTGTTATTCTTTTCATGCGAAAACATCAAATCAGAAGAATCACCAAGTATATATATTTTTTTTTCAGGAGCCCCAAGTAAAGTTAAATCTGGAAAAAAAACAAAGACCTCAATAACAAGGGCCCCCAGATTTTGCATATTTTTACATACTCTGATATTTAATGATGTCAAGAATCACAATAAAAAGTCGTGATTTGCAACAAAATGTCAGGATTCATGTCAAAGGGCCCAACTATCACTGACACCCTGGGGCCCCACGTAACCGTAATCGGGCACTGGTGTTTGTTTGGCCAATGTGTCATATTTGCAAGGAAAGTATAAAAGATAAGAGAAATAATATAAATAGTCATATCAAATATGTATATTTATATATACCAGTATACTGTTTCTTCTAACACGCAATATTTAACAAAAAGTTTCAACCATTATAAATTTTTAAACCTTTTGAAACTAGTTTAAGCCAACAGGCTCCTTTCTGATTGAAAAGTTTTTGATATTTGAAACTATGTTACATATTGCTTGGTAAGAAGAAAAAGAAAATATATTTGATATGAGAGCACATGCAGTTTACCATTTAAACTCTATATTAAGTAGCATAAATAGTATTCAGAGCCAGAGAGAAGTTCAGAAACCAAAGGACCAAGTCGCCCAACCTCCAAGCAGTAAAAATCACAAAACGTCCTCTTTCTCGGAGATGGACGAAAACCGGAATTGAGCGCTGATTGGAGGTCGTTGTGTGCTTTCAGGCATCTACCTGACGATGGTGATGGTGATGACGGCTGTGTCCATTGTGATCAGCGTCATTGTGCTTGACCTGCATCACCGCTCGCCCAGCAGTACCGTGCCACCCTGGCTCCGGCGCATCGTCTTTGGCTTCATGGCGCGCGTCCTGCGCATAAAGACGCCCTACACAGCGACGAGCCATGCTACGGTGAAAGGAACCCAATCCAACAGGAGCAGACCAGGCTTCTTTGACCGCTGGATGTCTTTCGGCATGCCCTTCACAACAAACTTTGTCAGGGTGAAACCGACCGAACCGAGCATGACCAAGAAAAGCCAAACCAAGGGTATGCGTGGTAGCAGGCATTCGATGCAATCCGAGGTCAACATACATGCTGATGATGAGATGGATACCAGGGACACTGCATTTATCCTTGGTGATACTTCACAGGCAAATGAAAAGCTTGACGCGGCGGCCAATAATCCGTATGATGAACCGGAGCATCCCGTGACCGGTCCACCACGCATCCAGAAACCACTGTTGGAGATTTTACATCGCTTGAGAGAGATAACGAATAACATCAACCGTAATCTGAAACGTGATTTCGTCCAAGAAGAATGGAAGTTGCTGGCAAAGATTATCGACAGATTTTTGCTTGTGATTTTCCTTGTTGCAATCACTTCTCTGAGCGTCTCTATTTTGTACATTTATCCAAAACTTTCTCAACCAGTGCATGGATTACCAGTCAGTCCAGACAAATAGCTTACACAATAATCAATAGACGTGGTTTGCAAATCAATGCAGTGTAGTGTCTGTAGGCTAGTGTGAATTTTAAAACAGTATAGATATAGTCTTAAGATCATTGAATGTCATTAATTTTGTAAAAGAGCTGGGCCCACTTTCACCAACCAATATATGATCAACTTTTTAACGCAAATTGCGACGATTTTGGTGAAAGTGTGCCCAGTTGTGTGAAATGATAAAGCTGTTTCACAGTTTTGAGCCGAGGCCATGATGCGATGCGTCAACCTGGATTGTTATGGGTTTCGTATTGTCAAAATAGCTCAGCTTTGTAAATAAGTTGATGGCTTCCTTGATAGTTTGAGTGGCCTTTTTGTTGTTCAAGACCCCAGCAAAATTCATGTTTTTGTTTTGTGAGATCCCATAATGGAGCTGCTTTGTCAGACAAGTTAGGGATGAGTATTGGGTGGCACCAAGAAATGTTTGTAAATCTTAAAATTGCTGGATGGATCCATTCTGGATATGGCTTGAATCTTTGATGCGCTTGGCTCTAGACCTGTGCTTGTTAGTGTGTGGCCGCAAAATGGTATATGGTGATGTTTAAACTTCATCCGTCAATATTTGATTTGATGCTGCTTTTTTTGGCTCGTTGCAGGACTCTCATCATATTTTCGTCGTGATTTGTACCATGTTCCTTGTATCTGCATACTACTAGATCATCAGCTATTCCTGTGACACCTGGAAGATCACCGAATGTTTCATCTATCTTGTGTTGAAATACATCTTGAGCGAAAGAGATGCCAAATGGCATCCGAAGGAATCTAAACCTTCCAAACGGAGTGTTGAAGGTTGGGTAGAATGAGCTTTCTTTGTGTAGCAGGATATTCCAATATCCACTTTGTGCATCTATTATGCTGAAGTATTCAGCTCCATTCAGCTTCGGTAGTCAGGTCTTCGGATTGCTTTATTTAGATACTTGGGGTCTAGGCTCACCCTGAGTGTTCCATTAGATTTCGTCACACATACGATTGAGTTTACCCAATCTGTGGGCTCTTGCACCATTGTAATTATGTTTTGCTTGCACAAACTTTCAAGTTCAAACTGTCAAACTGTCGACCGGCTCATTTTCTAGCTGCTTAAGTGTTCGGAGTTTATATCTAGCTAGTCTGAAGTTGGATTTTGGTTTTATATATGCTTCGAATTTGGCCAGTATGTATATATTTTTTTCTTTTTGATCTACCTTAGATAAATCCCATGTTGACTTTAGCTCGATTCCCTCATCTCCCGTCCAGATGAGTAGGTAGCATTTTTCCTCTTCTGATATGCTTTTAAGTGGCCCTTTAAAATAATGAAGGCAAGTGGATTTGAATTTTTGGAATGTGTTCACCATGTCTGCATTATTCCAATCCATTTTAGGGACTGGTAATCCGGCTAGACTGGCCATTGTGGAGATAGAGACTGCAATGATCATGTAGAAGCTGTAAAATGCATGTACGCCTTCGTTTGCTCATCGAGTAGTCTGATTAGATCTATCGTCTGCACTATGTACATAGCTAGAATTGGAAATAAAATGAAAGACGATCATGGACAGAAGGTAGATAGTACTTAATCTTGTGTGACGTGGCAAAACTCTAGTGCGCAACTGCGCGGCAACGTTTAACGTTTAACAAACACAACATTCCCTATTTTTTAGTATAAGTGAAATTGTTTCTTGAATATTTTGTTAACATATAGACTCTATGTCAATTGTTTTGTCTTTTTGGCTATGTCAACTTTAGTATAAATAAACTGATGCATTTTGATATTTTGTTGTTGCCTTCAAGTTTCATATCGATTCAATCTATTGTTTTAAACAGCAATATTTAATATGATAATAATCTATAATATAATTCATTTTATATAATTGTACTTTTGTTTTTCCAATGGCATTAATCCAATTTGTCAAGTCAATACCCAAAACAAACCTTTATTGTTTGTAATTCATCATATTAACCCAACATAAATGAAAAATAGATATCATTTAAATCAAATACGAAATTCATATAGCCAAAATATTAGTCTAATTTTGCAATGGTTTATTAAATCAAAACATTGCAAAGGTTATATTATTCTTATTTAATTTATAGTCAATTTGTGAAACAAGCTTAACCGTTCTTCAATCAAATTTATGGAATCCATTCATCACATTATAAACTTCTAAATCAGGACCATCACAAACGCTCAGACTGGTAACATAGGCAGATCCAGGTTTTTGGAAAAGGGGGGGGGCGCACTTAAGGAAAAGGGGGGGCACACTTAGAAATTTCATGAAAAACCCTATGAAAATGAACTGTTTTGGTGGGAAAAGGGGGGCGCGCGCCCCGAGCGCCCCACCTGGATCTGCCTATGGGTAAGCATTGGTAAGGCCATGGCCTGACCACTTTTTTCATTTTTTTTTAAATTTCCTTTTAGAATCCTTAAAGCCGTGTCCCATTAAGCATTCCGTCAGAATAGCGTTTAACTTATATGAAAAGTCCAGGCATTACATGTTTTCTGCCTTCTATCCGGCAAAACATTTGACCTATGTGCTCTCATTACAGCGTCTATAAAAGCATCCAGATGATGAAATGTCTGCGATAAAAAAGCATATAAAAGCAGACAAAAGCCGATGGGTAATCAGAGTTGTCAAGCTGGTCACCGCACAATGTTCAGTGTCTTGATTCATAGGTTGCTAGTGATATGTTTTTTGAAGCTAAACTACCACCTTTAATCTGATGTAATACTCTAAGTGCCCACTAACTTGATGCCAACTTTTTCTTCTGCTTTCCATCTGCTTTAGTCTGCTCCCAATTAACCGGGTGTTATTACTAAGGACCAGGTGTAAATATGTAAAGTCGCTAGAGCACGATAACAGTTGATTTGCCACTATAAATAAGGACATTTACATTTACATTTAAAATCACACCATGGCATGCCTATCATGGCCAGTTCACCTGCTATTTGTGTATAAAAATAATGATTTATTTTTTACGCAAAACAATTCACTATTTGATTTTTGTAAACAAAATTGCATGCCATGATATTTGGAATTTTCAAACTATTAAATAAATTATATTGGTTCATATTTCTTTAGTCATAACACTATTTTTTACCTTCATTGTTTCACCAACTGCTATTGGCATCATCAAAATGACTTCCCGCGCATGTCAGGAGGTAAAATATGCCAATCCCCGCCGATAATCGAATCGTACACTCGCGAGAGTTGATGGCCCCCCTTGTCTCTGTTCATGACCTGCCTGTAAGTCCGGATTCGATTCGCAACAGCAGTTGGTGAAACTGTCAATGAAGGTAGAAAAATAGTATTGTGACTAAAGAAATATCTACCTATATACTCTATACCAACACAATGAACACATTCAGGAATATCAAATAAATTATTATCTTTTGATTATATACATTTAATTTCTAATAATCCTATGTCATCATCAACACTAACTAAACCATCACTTGTAGCACCTAAAACTGCATGTGATTACTTCTATATGAGAATCTTCACGGTTTTGTTCCACATTTTCCGTGCTTAAACGTCGTTACTCCACATATTGTATTATAAATTTAATCCAAACAAACAAGGCTTGCCCTGTGTGAAAGACATATTTTTTAAGTGAATCACCTAAAATCTTTCTGTTTACATTGCTCAAACAATTGTGACACCTATGTCAAATATGTGGGGTTTTTTGTGTTTTTTGTTGTGTGTTTTTTTGTTTGTTTTTTGTTGTTTTTTTAAAGTCATGATATGTTCTGGGTGGTTGCATATCCTATAATTTTATCCCCTAATAATTATTGCATGAGTTGACCTGAATGTGATCTGTGGGAGTAACGTTTGGTTACCCCCAACCATATACTCAAATCACCACAATTTACACAAACAGAATTGAAGCTTTTGAGGGCTGGTTTGACGTTTAAGTTAGCAGTGTCACTGCACAAAATACTTCAAAATCAATCATCCTTTATAATACATGGATAACATGACCAATTTAAAAAAAAATATTCATTTACCCCTACCATCTGGTGGATATGTGTTACTCCGTGGGAGTATTACTTCAGAAATTACTGCAAGAAGATGCAGACCTAGTCTCGATCAAAATGTTTTTCTGTTGAAATTGTATAGCATTTATCTAGCCCCGTTTAGAAAATTATACAGATACAAACTAAAATGAAACGATTGCACATTTTCCACAAAAGTAGGCAAAATACCGTGACGACTCTCATATGTGGGAATGAGACCAGTGAAATATTTTTTATTATCATCCATTGAATAACTAGGTTGCTTTTACAGAACAGAACTAAGTGCCTCTAAGCCTCTTGTTTCCAATTTCAATTGATATCCCACTGGCTAATGCATTTGGGTTAACTTTCCAGTATTTTGGTGCCTCGTTGCACGAAAACCAGTTGCAAAAATACAAAATCAAGAAATGACCATGATCGTTATCCTTGCAAGTGTGACCCAATCATCCAATCATACAATATGAAAAGTTTATTCGTCATCTTTCCACATCGGCCCATATGAATAGGGAGGCAAAAAGCAGGCTCAACGAACATGGGCCTGAGAAGTTCACCGATGTTCATGTTAGTGTACATAAAGATAAAGAATTTGATCAAAATGGACAGGACGCTATCCCATATGAGGCGGAAGTTGCGGTAGTTGATGGGTGCCACTAGGCGGCACATCCGAGCCTCCAGGCATGCTATGTACAGTGCAGCCTCACGGGGGTGCGATGTAGCACAGATGTTTTGGAGCCCTTCTTCGCAGACCTCCAGTTCGTCCAGCATGAGTTGCTGTGCAGTGTGCACAGATATCACCCATGCCAGAGGTCCTGGGGGTCTGGTCTCAAGTGTGGGCAACTCATCCAGGGTCCTGGGTCTGAATCCTGTGATGTCTCCCATGGTTGGGGAGCCCGGAAACCTAGCCATGACCTGAGCGTTGTACTCAACCCATCGCAGGAATCTCACCTCCTCATCACCATTGCCGTGGGGAGCAGGAGGGTCAAAATCCCGGATCCGCCTGGTAGTGGGCCGCCCTGCGTCGAGGGGTATCTGTAGGTCGCCACCTAGGTGCCCTGAGTCTCGCCACCCCGTTAATACAGCATTGTATTATGGTTATCAAGGTTGCATTCGAAACACTCGGATGCAAACTGTTGCAGCTGATAAACTTAAACACAGGGCAATGGTATTCCATCAAAAGGGCGATGATCGAGGAAAAGTGGTATTCCTAGGGATAGTGCATTTGCTTGTTAGTATATTTTGCTATGATACTGTTAATACTATTTGTTAATACTATCTTAACTTTAACTTGACTAAATGCACGGTGATTGATGTAAAATAAAAACGTATACAATACATGTACCAAGTTTTTACTTGCAACCCGTATATAATTCTCCCATTGCTTATTGTCCTTAATTCTTTGCAACATAACAAACATGCTCATTTAACTTACATTTCATTAAACACTGTCTAGATGTAAGTTATAGATGTTTATGGGGACATAATTTGCTATGACTGCATATTAATAAATATTGTATATTTATAGGATTAAACGTGTATGCGGTGGTAGAATTTGTGGAAGAAGGGACAGTAGAAGTACGTAGTTCCTGTAGTATGGTTGTCCAAGACGGAAAAGGTCAGTGTTAACTTTGATACTCATCATGCATTTTGAATATTGATGTACTTCTATTCCCTAGCTCATAATTATATATTTTGATTGTAGTAGGAAGATTTTAGCTACTGGCCTTCCAAAGGTGTAAGGCAGAAAGCAAGGCGTTGGGAGTTACCTGATAAAGAAAATTGGGGGAGGTTTCGGGTCAGGATTTTTACGAAATAAGGTATAATATTTTCATGGAAAACATAGATCACAATCTCAAATTTGGTAATAGAATAGATTATATTGAGACCTACATTAAAAATGAGAAATTGCTATATTTAGCAAATTTTGTCAATATGTGATATTTATTTAAGTAATAGCTTTCTTTAAGAAATAGAAATCGTAGCAGACTCTGAGTACAATATATTGTGATATTAAAGATGTAATATCTTCCAGTTTGATCAAATTAATAATGATTGAACTCCTAATTTATTTACCAGATACCTATCGAGACGCTGTTGCTCCTGTGAGACATCTAATGTTGATGATATAGGCAAACTTCCTTCCAAGAGGCCTCATAAACCCACAGAAAGATTTGTTAGCGAAGATGAATGTAGTGGTATGTACGATATTTATATATCTATGTTAGATTGCTTTATTTTGTGTATATGGTTTTCTTCAATATAATATCATTTTTCTTTTGTAAATATAGCAAGATAGTTAAACATTTTCATTGGAGAGAGCTAATTAAGTTTTTCTAGTTTTTGCCCTTAATTCAAGAATTTCCAACAGTGCTTGTGTGACCACTATGTATTTCAAGCTATAATATTTTATTTTAATTTATAAAGTTATTCTCACAGACGATGGCAGCGTCTCGCCAAAAGTGAAAAAATCTTCAAAATTGCTAAAAGCACCAGGTATGCAATTGAAATATGGTACCAGTGGGTTTGTGTAGTAGTTATAATAGAATTAAAAGCAGGCTTTTTATGATGTTATGTATATGTACTATAAAACTGTCTATGTGCGATTTACAATACAAACTTATACCTTGAGGATTTAAATGAAGTGTGGGTGGGAAAAAATAAAGTACATTATCCTTTCAGCTTATAATAGGAGACCAATGTTAAATATGAGAATGTTGCCTACTGTTTGGATACTACCGTCAAGAAAGGATGGAGGCGCCAAACCTTAGCAGATTGGAGTGACGTAGATAGTGATTGTGTACATTTTTCCACTATTCTAAGATCAAATTTGAGTTCATGTTTTAATGCATACATTGTCAATGTATTCTAAGGGTGAGATGTTTATGTGAAAATAATGAAATTCAATATCTGGCATTGCCATCTGAGACAATGTCAAAAATCATTTAATTTTCACTTTTTAGATGATGAAAGTGTCTCGGCGCATAAGAAGAAAAAAAATGCAGCATTGCCACAAGCTTCAGGTGCGTAGAGGAAATATGGCTACTTGTTGATTGGGGTATTGGTGTTAAAGGTTATAGATTAAAACAAGATTTCATATACATTGTACTACATATTTACTATAACACTGTACATTTATTACCCATACTATTTTTTATATCAGATTTGTTGCATAATGAAGCACAAGAACAGAGCTCTTTGTCTCCTCTGGCCATCCCAAGCCCAAGTATCCAGAATACATCAAATCAGTCGAGAGAGGCTCGTAAGTTTACTTTTTAAAGTGAAAATATGTATTATGAATATGTGTATGTTAACAAAAACACCCATGCTTAGAGTTTGTAATAAGCAAAGATGTCTTTGTCTAGTAGGCGATGGGATTTTATAAATCTCGGAGTGCAGTATATAATATAGAATCAAATTAATATACAAGTTGAATATAAAATCTTTTGTACATATATTTGGGTGTAAAATTAGTTTGCGTTAGCTGCTAATTAACAGAAGAATGTAGACATTCTAAACCTGGTCAATTTGGCCAAAACAGGGTGGATAAATTAATCTTTGTAGGTTGTATATTGACCAAAAGTTAATAATGTACTGTAAAGCACTTTATACTAATTTTGTAAATCAGATTTCATCAGTACGGAAGATCAGGAAAGGAGCAGTGCTAATCTGGTGTCCGGCTTGAGGGAAGCAGCTAAGCATTCTCCAAGAACTCCAGATCCTCCTTTTGGTCACACAAGAGATGGTCGTAAGTTGACTTTTTGAAAATATTATTTTCATTGATAATATTAGACTGTATGCTAACATTAATAACCCAAAGTAAAAGGATAAAGTCTTTTAGCCATATTTTTGAATGGCAGATTAGGCAGTTTTCTTTGGCGTCATGGAAATATTACAAAACTAATTGAACTGGCCACAGCAGAGTAGACAATTTAATAAATAATTACATTACCCTTTCAGGATACTTCAGTAATGAAGGCCAAGATAGCATGTCCAGTTTCAGGGAAACGCCAACTTTCTCAAGAAACATGAGCCATTCAAGAGATACTCGTAAGTTGACATTTTAAATTTAATATTTTATCAAGAATGTTAGATTGCATGCAATGCATGGTCACATTTATAATACACCGTAAAACATATAATTAGTGAATATTTTTGAACATAAGATTAGATGTTGGCTATCTTTGGAAATTTATGACAGGGATGAAAATATTTACAAAACTGGAAGACCTGTTTAAATCAGGGTAAAAAATCATATGTAGTTTGAGAACTGTAAAACCCCCATAAACTCTAATTTAAATCTGCTCATTTTAGGTTTTCAGCAACAAGTGCTACAGAGATTGGATTTGCTCATTGATGAGCAGCGCAAACATACGCGTTTGCTTCGACAAGTACATGCAGTACTTGCCCCCGTGAAGGATGAGGAAGTCGTACCGAATCCCATGACGTCACCTGACCAGCTAGAAGCCATGTGCACACGTCTGGAGGAAGGGAAACATAGAAAGGCTCTGGTAATTTGCACTATTAATTTATCATTCTCATTGAATGTTGCCACAATATTGAAACAGCATAATATCCCCAACTTCTTTATGTATATACATGTAGATCATTGAAACTAATTAGTGTTTCTTGTTATGTTTCAGTTGCAATATCTTTGCTCGATTGGGGGCAATAGCGTCGGTGATGAGGTCCGGAGAATTATGAGGCAGCTCATGACAAATGAGCTGATGAGCCAATACAGCCTTAAAGGAAAGTCTGCCAAAGGCAAGGCTGCCAAAACTACCTTTGACAAAACTGCTGTATACAGAGTTATCGTTCGTAAGTTGATGCATTCCGTAATACTCGATTGATTTTGTAGAATCATAGATTTACATTGTTTTGAGGACAAACATTAAAGATTTGAATAATTAATAATTAATAACTTGTTTCACAAAAATAAATAACATAAAAAAGAAATTAGTTTTGTAAAAAAGAAATAAGTAAAAAAAAACTGTTTCACAGATTTGTCACTTAGAGTAACTCATTTATTATTATGTAAAAACATGTTTATTATGTGCCATCTACCAGATATGTAGAGTTTAAGGTGAATTATTTTACACTTTTAGAGGCAGTGCAAAAAAACAAAACATGTGGGGAAAGAGAGGTGGCGGCCAGAATAGGAGAAACCTTAAACTTGGCACCATTTAGAGGTTCCTCAGGGAAGAAAGACGGGTAAGTAAAAATAGAAATACTAAACTATTTTTTATCACTTAATAATTTGCATATATGTTAAACTGAATAAACAAATATGTTTAGTCAGCCTCAAATCAGGGCTCCATGTTTGAATTAATTTAAATGCTGCTTTTTTTTCAGGGAAGGAACGAGGCTGAAGGGCATGAGGCAGACCAATAAGAAGTTTGATCATATTTTGTAAAATGAATAATAAACTGAATATGAAATATATTTGTGTTTTTGTCTGAAGTGTAAAAATATAATTCTAATATTAACAGCCAAGATTAAAATAACATTACATTCATACATTCAAATAATGTTATGCTCCAAGATTAAAATAATATTACTTTCTTACATTCAAATAATGTCATGTTCTAATGTTAAATTACAACATAAGGTAAAACTGCTAATATTATCCACATTTTAATACTATGCTAATATTAAAAGGTAAAAACTAGGTTAGCCTAACATTAACTACTAATGTTATGCTAATGATAGGCTAATACTACCAGGTATCCTGTTTGCTGGGGTAATGATAGGCCACCTAGGTGCCTTGAGTCGGGTCCCTCCGACCTCACAACAGTCGGGTGCAAAGGGGGTGACAGATAACGGCGCTCATCTTCATAGGGGATGTTTGCGTTATGGTCTAACGCGGATGTTTGGTGACGGGCGTTATGGCTCACCCCGGCTTGCGGGGCCCGCACAAATACGTTCGACATGCGAGCATGAGTGTTGGGTTCCCGGGAAGCCGGGTGAGTGTATGCCAAAGTGCTAGGCCTGCCTCTGTTAGGGAACTCCTGCTCGAGTTGACTGCAGGTGGTTTGTCCCTGGTGCATGTCGGACGAATGTTGTGGTGGTTATACCCCCATGCTCAGGTGTTGCGGGCTTCCTAAAGGGAGGTGGGTCGCGATCAATGCCTGAGGTCATCCTAGTGTCAGGGAGAAGGGTCTGGGCACCCCGGTGTCATCATCGAGTAGGACTCAGACCATGTTCTGGAGGTGACCCCAGCTGGTGCGGGAAGCCTTCTTGCTCGTGAGGGGTGTCCATGAGCGGGACTGCCGGACAGGTGGGGATCCGTGGTCAGTGTCGAGATGGTCGTCAAGGTGCCCCTGGACACACGGGTGCATGGTTGTCAGGGTAACCCCCCGGATTCTCCGCCCCTAGGGCGTTCATCAGATCACTGGTTGGGGTGGTGTCCAAGGGGTCACTTGTGGAAACGTGTCCAGAACCAAGGTGTAGTGGGTTATTTTGCCCCTCCCGTAGGGGGCTTTCACCTGCTCGCTGTCCCGCCCGTCCTGTAGGGGACGTTCACCAGGAGGTAACCCGTCCACAAGTGAGGTTGCAGCAACAACGTCAAATGGGGGCGCAGGGGGACGGCGCCATCCCTTTTCCCACCAAAATACTTCATTTTCATAGGGTTTTTCATGAAATCCCGTAGTGCCCCCTTTGTCCTTAAGGGCACCCCACCTTTCAAAACCTGGATCTGCCTATGCTCTGGAACAAGTCTGTTGAATTACGGCTGCAATTAGGTCTTGTAACCTTTTGGACCCTTAACCTTATCACCTCACCACATTCTATCTGACTGATGAGTCATCCCCTGGTGCTGGCACTGCATTTTCCCCACCAAAATCCGTGGAACCGCCCCCAATTTTGATGGAAAATGTCGAGGGGCTGTAGACCCTGACATAAATAAATAAAAGTAAATGTAAATGTCTAGTTTGTGGTCTTCTTCCCCGAAGGATCAGCTGACTCTACATCTACACCAGGTCATTGGCATCCTTGTCACACTTTTTATCTTTCTCAACTCCCTGGGGAGCATACAACACTTTATTTTGGCTACCGTAGCACAGACGTGCTAATCAACTACATTAGTGTTCACTCGCCTGACCTGCAGCTTTTAAGGTGTAGGTACCACGGGCAGTGTGCAACCTTTTAGGGTAGGTGTTGCTCAATACCCACCATCAGACCCCACCGGGAATCGAACCCACGAACTTCTGGTCATGAGTCCGACTGCCTATCCACTCGGCCACGGAATCACACATATTACTGCCGCAAAGATTTTAGTGGTTAAGTAGCCACCTTAATTCGTCCAAAATGGATTGTTTTCTAACTGAAACTAATAGAATGTGTCTCCCCCCCACTTTAAGGATAGGAATCCACTGTCCCTTGAAGGGAGACCCCATTTCAGCATACACATACCCCCCCGAGCCACTTTCTATGTCTTTTTTTTATTAGTGCCCCATATAGGGACTATGTATATTATTGTTCTATTTGTTTGATACACAAACTAATTTTACATCATTGGAAAGATCGAATGTGTCATCTTATACCACAATATACAGTCTAGATTAGTCATATTTTTATTTTTTTTATTTATATATCTGTGTGCAAAGAGTTATTATTCTCTTTTTACGGTGCAGTATAAATAGCCACGCCAAATTTTGTGGCTCGAGGGAGACCCACTCCAGAATATTAATATTGACTCGTTCTATTTTTTATGATCCGAAAGCGAAACCCGGCTGTGTTCCTCTTCCACTTCCGGAGTCCATGTGAGTTGAGAAGAACGCATGTTTTGTCAAACTTTTCCCGCGGTGAAAAGATTTATTATTCCGAGTGTTAGTAAGAAAATATGTCCAAATTTCGCAAAAGAATAGTTTCATTTGCGGGATTGCCTGACACGAGTGATGAATCAGATTATATAATATGTGAAGATGATTTAGAATGGGAGAAGTTATATAAAGAAGATCTCTGTAGACCGCCATTGAAAGCCCGGAAAACGAGGTATGAAATTTTCTTCCTCACACCCATCACATCTGAGATAGGCATAATCTATGTGGAGAAAAGGTGTAATAGCACAGATGAGCAATATTCATGAAGCATTATTAACTTGGCGACTAGCCGTTCGTGGTTCGCTAGCAGTGCACTGTCCGTTAAGGCGTTAAGGCCATGCGGTCAGGCTTAATGGGCTTGTCAAAGTGGTAGTCTCTTTAGAGATAGTTAAAATCCTGTACACTTGGTTGATAGCGCTTGGTCTCATGATAGTTTTGTATTAGTGTTCTTTTAGGCTGTGTAATATTCACGAAAGAGATTTTTTTTATTATTATTATTAACGTTTTCAAGCACTACAAGGCTCCTTATCAAATAAAATATAATAATCAAATGAAATGTCTCCACAAATTTAAAATTAACAGCGTAGTAGTATATAGTGCTTGAAAACGTTAACAATGTACATATATATATAAAAAAAGATTTAAATTCTCCTTCGTGAATATTACACAGCCTTAAAGAACACTAATACAAAACTCTATAGAGATAGCATGTAGGCTCAAATTGATAAGCCTGGACACAATACAAGCAAGCAAGCAAGCATATACAGTAGAACCTCCAAGTAAGACCCCCTCTGGTGAGACCACCTCTATGATAAGACCACTTTTCACCGTCCCAAAACCTTCATACAGCTACCAGAATGAACCTCTTTATAGAGACAACCTCTGTATCGACACCACATAACACCGGCCCCAAAGGTGGTCTTAATAGGGGATCTAGTGAACAAAGTTGTGTGCTGCTTAGCCCCATTTCATATGTCAGTTTGCAAATTTTTAGTGGTAAAAACAGTTGACCAAAGAAAGTGTGAATATGGAAACAATATCTAGTGCAACTTTGAAACAATAGTGTGCAAATCTAGGGTTGACCAAGCGTGGGAAAATCCAAGCGTGGGAAAATCACATAATCTCAGAGATCATGCACCAAATTAGTTCCCGATGTGACAAATCCCTAAATGGTTCAGTGAACTACTGGACACTTGTGTTTTCTACAGTTTGGCAATGCTCATTTCTCAAGAGGTATAATTGCTAATCCATTGTTCCAGAGAACTTTCTGCTTTGCTAAATTCTGTTCATTGCCATGAAAGGTTTGGTGAAACCCTTGCATGTATATATGCAGATTTAGTTCATCAGCTTAGAGAGATATAGTTGGCCTCATATATACAAGATCATAAGTTTCATTTTGCATACTAACATCAATTATCTAAATATCTTGAATGTTTACATTTGCAGAGATGTGAACTTGGGTTTTTTTCCCATAAAATTACGTTTTTTTTAGGTCTATAAAATAGTTTCATAAAAAATATGTACTTTCCCATAAAATATCTGTCTACGGTTGATTTTGTCTTCAAAGAAAAGCTATTATGTTGCAACATTGTATTCCATGTTGCTACAATGTAACTATTTCACGATTTTGGCTTAAATTAAAGAAAAGCAAAATGTTGCTACAATGTATTCAGTGGGCAAATGTAATTTAGTAAGATATTACTTTGTAAAAACATTAAGATTTTATTTAGATTTCTATCAAATATTATTAAGATTTTTCCTTGAAAATTAAGATTTTTTGAGCCAAATCAAGATTTTTTATGCTCAGGGGTTCACATCTAAGTAATATTTGAATCAGAATAGAAGATTGGACTTGTGATATATGCTAAATGTACAGGGCCTCTGTCACAGACTCTGAACTGGGCATGTCCTGCCATCAAAACGAAAGGCTCAATCAAATTTCTTTGCATATCACCCGCAGTGATTTTTTAATTCTAGAACCTTCAATTGGAGGTTCATGGGTGAGGTCCTCTGGGTTCCTAGGAAATTCAACATTCTATCATTCCGTGTATAAATCACCGCCAATACTCTATGCTGATTGGTTCAAGTAGCGAGCTCAATTGTACATTTGAACTAGACTAGTAACGTCACATTTATACAACCGCTCACGTGGCATGGTCAAACTGGCAATGAGACCGTTATGATGATTCATGGTTGCCACAGGACTTGAAAAGTCAGGGAAATTTGAAAATTGGTCAGTGAAGAATCTAATTTCAAAAAGTCAGGGGAAAGTCAGGGAAAAATGAAATTTTAGAGGAAAAATCTGTTGCCATGGCAGATTTCAGTCAGTATTTTTGTTAGGACTTAATACTTACTAATTCAAATGGTTAATCATTCTCAATCAGCTGAATAAAAACTTCAGCAAGTTGTTACAAAGTCTGCTTGAGTGTAACATAAAGGAGGCAGCAACTTGTGATATTGTACTGCAACACTATAAGAAATCCCTTACTGAAATACAGATAATATCTTTCAGACAAGAATTATGTTTATAGCAAATATGATCCAGACAGCAGTTAATGTCTGTGATAGTCTAGGTGTGCAATATGGCTATATGCTATTTCTTGATTATTATAAAGAATTGTATTTCCCTGAAGAGGACACTCACTCATCCAAACGTTGGAACAATCTTTTGATAAATTAAATGAAATTATTTTTTAAAGTCCATTTTAAATTTTTAATTTCCAAATGAAATCTCCAAGACAGTTAAGGCCATAATAACCAACGATGAGACCATTTGTGATGTCTGAAATGAAACAAATTAAAAAAAGTCATTTAGACAACAAAACAGTCATATGGGATATGTTTAGTACAAGACCATACTTACATGTATGGTCACCAAATAAATTACATAACATTCCATTTCTTTCAATATAACTATGATTTAGGTCTCAGTTCTAGGAGTGTTTACAAATTTCTTAAGATCAAACTTAGAATCTATCCATTTTAAATTTTCAAATGAAGTTTCCAACCACAGAAAAAGACGTAATAACCAAAATTGAAGATCTTATTCTGTAATACTGTATTAAATATATACATGAAAGCTAATGTATGAAATATATTCAAAAACTCGTATGACATGTTTTTTGATCAAGTTCTAAAAGTTCTCCTAGTTGTTATTGTTTTGATCGTCTTATTGATAAATAGAAACTAAGAAAGAGGTCTTTTAAACTCCTAAAATGTTTTGCTTAATGTGCCTTATAAACTAGTACGGGGCCATGGATAATTACCCATCCTAATGTCCGAGAAGGGTATCTGTTGTCAGGACTGGTAAACATTTTCTCAGTCACCCCAGACATCAGTTTCAATTGAATTTACATGGAGTTTTTTGATTTGGACATGTAAATCATCGTTTAAGGACCGGTATATTGTCTTATGGTCAGTTATGATTTTTCTCCTATTCGTGGCCCTGTAGTAACTTGTACATTTTTGTTAAATTTCTAAATATTCTTATTATTTAGCAACGAACTTTGTTCGTGCTAAATGATTGTATTAGTGAGGTGGGGGGGGGGGGAGGTAGAGGTTGCTTCAAAGTAAATTTATATATGTTTCTATTAGAAGGGATTTTCAAGATTTTTGTTTTTTGGTGGAAATCGTATTGAATTACATTACAGCTCGAAAATTTGGCAGTTCTTTAATTTTACAACATTTAATCTTTATCATCACTAAGAAATAAATATGGTAATGTCTTTATGAAGACTGTTTTTAGTAGTAGGAATATCCATTTGGTTGTGACTTGGTGACACTACCAGTCATTTTTATTGACTTAACGTTGCAGTGTTCACGGGACCTTCTGTTGAAATCTCAACCATCCTGTCATTGGTGTGATATATGTATTTTATTCTGCTTTTGTTCGAGGCCAATTCTAACTTTGTGGGAGAAAATGAGTCGATGTTGAAATACAATAAACGGCTCGATTTTCACTCGTAATAAAAACAACCGTACTGCGTTTACCGAAAATCAGAGGAACCAGCAGGATATAAATTCCACATAAAAAAATCAAAATATATTGTTACCTGCACCAGCCAGTTGCACCTAAAAGGTTTTGGTATTCAAAGTATAGATGCAGATTCTTATTATCACACTTTGAGCCCATAGTAGTCTACATATTTTAAGAAATCCATCAAAACTCCCCAGATCAAGTTAATAAAAATGCTCTTTATTATCGCCATGCCACCTGTCTGCTAACATATCTTCATCCAAAGCGCTGTTGCAAATTTACAACGATGAGGCGCACTTGACTAAGGCTGATTCTTTAAAACCAGCATACATATGCATAAATTATGATAATGAGCTTGTGTAGCGCTACTCTTAATCGCATCGCGAAATGGTCGGTGTTGACATGTTGCGGTGTGTAATAAAGGCTAATTATTGATTAATAAATCATCATTTCTTGTGTAAGATTTTTTGAGACGTAATGCACTATCGATATGGCGGATGTTACAAATTTTTGTTAAGTATTTTTTACATTTTTCTTAAATTACATCGTTATTTAAACGTGTTAGTGTTTAATCATGTTAGGATAAATTTTTATTAGTTCGAGGAAGTGGCAATAGCATTCTTTTACAAGCCGGATTTTCCCAGATAATCTTGTTTTTTGCACATTGCATGTGATGTGCCAAGTCAATCTCTAATATGATTGATAAATGTAATAAACTTCGCAAAGCGAATTAGCGGCATATCATAAAGGGGGGGAGACCCCCTCCTGCGGTGGGGGCCTAGGGATCTCCCCCGAAAAATTTGATAGTTTAGGCGGCTTGTAAACATTGATTATTGTCATATTCATCTTTGGGATTTTGATGCCAATGCACTCAATATCTTCAGGTTTTTGTTTCTAGCATTTCATAGTTTATATCTTGATGGATAAACATACATACTCCTCCCTTGGCCTTGGTATTATTTTCTATTTCTTGTGGTAGTCTGGATTTTTTGGGCTATAGGATTCTGTTCTACTTTTGTATAGTTAAATTGTATTTTCTAATGGTGAACGACCAGTAGGATTATGGATTTATTTGTCTAGAAATTTGGTTATGGCTGATGAAGTTTCTTTTCACCTTATGGAAAATGTCCTCTACATATAATTCTAAAGAAATTGAGTCTTAATTAAAGGAACTGAGGGCGGAATAAATGTTCGTTGCTAAATGTCGGGGGGCCGGGGGCCTCTATCTAGTTGTTTAACTGTTAGTGTTTGTAAATGTTTGATACATTAAACCGATGTATAAGATCGTTTTAATTCTTTTAGTAAGTAGTGTGAACACTCTACATGCAAGCATATGTAGTTGTAGTTCTTTTGAAGTTATAAATATTCATATAGTTCTGTTAGTATGTAACTATCTATGGCAATAGAATGAACTAAAGTACAGCTTTAGGGGAAGTGGAGGCATAAATCTAAGGTATTAAGGTCAGTGAAAATTCAAAATAAGTCAGGGAAAAGTCGGGGAATTTTAGATCATCCTTCTTGTGGCAACCCTGAATTTATGTTAATATCAAAAACGAAACAGACACTCATTTAGTGTGAATTAAATCTCCCGGACGAAGTCCCGAAGGGGAATTTCTTGCTTTGCTCCTGTCTGTCCGTGCGCCCGTCCGTCCAAAATAAACAGGCTGATAACTCAAAGACTACTTGAGCTATTGATTTGCAAATTGAATGTCTTGTTTGAGGAAAAAAGTACCTCTCAAAAAATTTTGTTTGTACTTTGGCCTACTTTTGACGAACTTACGGGCGTTTCATAATAAACCTTGTTAACATGCTACAGGGAGAAGTATTTGACATATGGTCACTAAACTTCATGTTTAGCTTTGTTGTACTACTCTCCAGAGCTGATTAGATTTTGGTGTACTTTGGCCTACTTTTGATGAAGTTACGATGTGTTTTTAAAAACAAATTATTACGTAATTGTGTTTATCTGTCTCCTGTGAACAGTTTATGGCTTATCATCACCAAACTTGATGTCTATATCACTCTCCTCGCGTGATTTGATATTGGTGTACTTTTTTTTTTTTTAATATTCGAGTAAAACTATTGTTACCACTGCACTGGGATAAGTATTTTACCTAAGGTCATTAAACTTTACAGTTAAGTTTACTATACTAGTCTCCACAGTTGAATTGATGTTGGTGTACTTTGGCCTACTTTTTACGAACTTATGAGCGTTACCTAATAAACCTTGTTACCACTCTACAGGGAGAAGTATTTGACCTATGGTCACCAAACTTCATATCTAGCTTCGTTGTACCCCCCTCCAGAGCTGATTAGATTTTGGTGTACTTTGGCCTACTTGTGATGAAGTTACGATGTGTTTTTACTTTCATTCTGATTCTTAGATTTTGGTGTACTTTATAGCCCACTTTTGATGAAGTTACGATGTGTTTTTATTTTCATTCTGATTAGATGTGTTGCCTTTCTACAATATTCTTTTTACAAGTATGTATTTGAATTACTTATTTTAAAATTGATTGACCTAAAAGGGCGTGATCTAGGAGGAGGAGATTTTTTTTGGCGTTCAAATACTACTTGTTTCATATGCATTAGAAAAAATAGACTTGATTTTTTTGGGGGGGGTTTTGATAGAATATTTCAACTGTTTTCCACAGACATTCATGTCCAATGTGCTAGAGACTTGAAGATGCCAAAAAGACTGTTCTAAATATTTCACCAGCAAACCCCCACCTCTAAAAAGTCTATAAATTAGAACATTTGACCCTCCCATTTTTTTTTAATTAAAACTTTTAACTCCCACCCCCACCCCCATAACATACGTTTTCAAACCTCTGACCCCCCACAACATAAATTTTCAAACTTAGGAAGGTCTTGAAAATTGAAATCATTAAAATAGTCATGTTAAAACGAAAAATATTTGGTACTATCAATTTGCAATAAGTGCAGTTAAAGTAATTTACTCACAGAAACCAAGACACAGCTGTAGCTGTTGTGCAGCCACAGCCGGGGATGAAGGAAATGATCCCGGCCCAAGTTCCGCTGGCACCGAAGGAAAGACAGGTGAGATCAATTGATTTTTAAGTGATAGTTCTCAAAGAAGAAATATAGTTCTCAAAGAAGAAATAATTATATTAGGAGAAAACAACATCAATGGTGGGCAGCTAAATGAGAATATGATGAAAGTGAGGTTGATACTGTTATGGGTTGTGAATGTGTTACCGACATCGTATGAACTAAATGACTAAATAATGTATTGAATAGAATTATTTCCTAGTTAGCTGCCATTTTACGTTGTAATATATGCTACAGCTTGGCAGTGGATGCATGGTTTTATGTTCTGTAGACAAGTGCAACCAGCAGCCAAATCCTCGGAGTAAAGCCGCTCTTGAAAAACTGCTTGGAAAAAAATTAGATGATGAAGATTATACGAACTTTCATGTTGGACTTGATTTGGATACCAAGGAAGAAAAGGTATAAATTATTTACCATAACCCAGTAGGTAAGCTCCTGAACTGTTCTTTGTAAGAATAGGTTGCATTTTGAACTATTCGACTAGAAAGGCTGTCGAGAACAGTTCTGATGACGAATTATGGACATGGAATATTCAGAAAATTCTCCTTCCCAAAATTCTATTTGCCTGTATTCGGTGTTTTCATTTTTCTATGGTAAATTCTCCTTCCACACATCAGATCCAGTGACAAATTCAGAAAAATACGTAGTCCACCTCTAAAATTCGCCTCCTTCAGTTCCACTTCTCAGAATTTCCAAAATTCTCTTTGTATCATAAGTTTCAAAGAATTTCCCTGTGAATATTGACTCTTTGATTCGGTAAGTTCGCAAAATTCTAAATCGAACGTAACACAAATTCGTTTCATTTTTATTTTGCTCTACCACCCCATGGCAGTATAAATCGGGAAGTTTGTTACTCTTCGTATTGTATAATGCTATATATGTTATAGTGCAGCAAATAAACATGAAATAGCAATATTTAAATGATTCATAACAGAAATGAAATGCAAAACAGTTGTGTGATGCCAGCTCATGGCCTAAAAGTTAGTAACACGTTTTTTGCGAATAGCACGAACGTATTTGCGAATTTACAGGATTGACTATGAACGTCATTCTCAAAATTTGTGTAATTCTTTCTTTTTCTCGGAATTTACATATCATAAGGTCATGACAACATGCAGATTCCAATTATTATCAGAATATATGCACATTTCACAAATTATGCGAATTTTCAGAAGTTCAGACGTCTTTTCATTCGTGTAATTCGTAAATTTTCCGTATTATCACCAATATCTAGTAAGGTGAGTAAAATGAGAATTTACCATTCGCCTTTTATGAATTCGTTGGCTTTGATTTGCTCATTCGTTTAGAATTGAAATGTTCGGCTTAATTCCCTGTCCAAAATTCGTCATCAGTACTGTAGATAAATTTGGTTTGCGGGAATGGTGTTCATAGGATGACCTGAGGATTGAGAGGATCAGTATTGAAAAGGTTACAATGCTTTCCAAATAATCTGTGGAACACTGGTCTTGCTATAAATCATGAAGTCGATTATTCAGTTGGGAAATGTGTGCATCATTTAAGTTTACTATGTAGCTGTCAAGATATGTGAAAGATGCGGGGAATAATGACATGTCAATATTTCTAGGTACAAAATGTTGCTCAAGTAAGACCCGTATTGCTAGTACCAGCAAAGCGAGTGAGGTCACCTCCAAAACAAAAGCCAAATGTTGTGAAGCGACCTCTAAGAGCGAATCCTGCCAAAGTCCAACCTTTTCAAATTCAGCATAAGAAAATGAAATCTAGCAGAGAAAATGATAATGTGGAAGATAAATCTCAGGAACAGAAAAATGTTCAAGACAATCAAGATCCTGATAAGACTGAAGCTGGCAAGGCGATCAATGAATCTCATGCTCCACAAGCTGTTAAAGTGAAGAAAATGACAAGTAAACGTGAGTTGACCTAGACAAAAAGTCCATAAGCAGGATTGCTGTTTTAAAAGTTCAGTTAAAATGTGTAGAATTTTTTTGTGTATGCATTTATTTCACTGTTATTTTTGTTTTACAGCACAAAGTACAACTCATCTTTTATCTTTGCCCAAATCTGGTCGTTATTTAGCATCTCAGATTCAAGATTCACCAGAGATGATTTCTGAGCTGAACCGGTTAGTGGGATTATCTTTCCATTTGTATTTGATGTCTTCTTAATGTAATAGGCCAGCAAATAAAATAATTATCAATAAATCAGTTTGTATGAACAACTGTCATCCCATCAGGGTTTGATTTAGTCAAATGGAAGCTGTGTCTTCAGCTATATCAATACAGTGATAGCTTGCTTGCCAGTACAGTGAGAGTAGAATTAAATCAGTTTGTATATTGCAGAACAAAATGGGTTCAAACCAACAAGCAATCAAAGGTATGGACGGCTACAGTACATGTTGAAACAGAAGATGAAGATGAATTGACAGATGAAGATAGTGTTCAAACATTGACAAATGAAGATAGTGTTAAAACAGTGCGTGGTGAAAAAGTGCCAGACAAAAGTGATACACCAGACGACAAAAGTCAGGCACCAGACGTAAGTACATCAAACATGATACAAGTTCACACGCATACTTGGTAAAAGCGAAATGGGTGTATGCTTGCAATAGAATATTCATGTGATCAAACCAGTGCCACTATGAAATAAGCTATTGGGTTTTACCAAAGGCTTTTAGTGCTGTCTGGTTTTTAGCTCTAATACATGTAATAATTTTTCAATGAATATACTTTTCATTAATTTATTTCTTAGAACTGAATTTTAATTTTCATGAATTTTGCGCTACAAATAAATGAATTGAATTGAAAAGACTGAATGCTGAATCCAAAGGAATTTTTTTCTCATTTGTACTAAAGCACAGCTCAAGTATATTAACCCTTTACCCCTCAAAACAGCCTAAACCGGCCGGCTGATTTCACGTGTTTGGCTGTCAAAAGCTTCGTTACACAAGTCAATCGTTTGGGGTATAGGAGCGGTGCCATCGTGATTGAAACTAGATTACTATATGTAAAACCGTATGAGGAATCGTCGTGTATAATTTATTTTAATGTTTAGCTTTTTATTTTAAGAGAAAATATAAAAGTTTCATTTGACAGCATTAATTTGCACTTACACGGCGCCATGTTTGCGCATATCGCACTAAATGGAAAAACCTCAATGTTTGGTCGCGTTGTAGACATACTCATAATGATTCAATCTTGATGAGAAATACATATTCGTGTTTCTAACAGCTTAAGCTTTATTGTGAAATAGAAATGAGTTCCAAAAACACCCGATAAATATTTTTAATTATTTTCTAAATTACCGTGATTTATTTATTCGAAACTACGCTGCAAATTTCGAGTATTATACCGCAGTCCTAACCGATCCGAACATGGCCATTGGAAATGTGTTGTTTGTTTCAAAACATTTGTGAAATTTGGACTGGGGTAAGCCAAAATGGCTACTTTGTATTTTATTGAAAAGATTGTTGATATACGAGCATTTTTAAGGAAATTATGGTAGTTTTAACTTGGCAATGCAGCTCCGATGAATGGAAAGATTTTATACGCGCTACGCTGCAAATATTTGCGAGGATACAAGGGCTGTCACGTAATAAAACGTGAGGGGTAATGGGTTAATTCAAGGTTATCTCCGGATTTTTGCCATTATTTTTCTTATTTTCACACATTTTTCTAATAGGTTCTTTTATCTTCATTAATGTTTGGTCGGAACTGATTGATAATTCATAATATTATGATTTCGTATGAGATACTTAACCCATTACCCCTCGCGTTTTATTACATGACAGCCCTTGTATCCTCGCAGATATTTGCAGCGTAGCGCGTATAAAATCTTTCCATTTGTCGGAGCTGCATTGCCAACTTTAAACTACCATAATTTCCTTAAAAATGCTCGTATTTCAACAATCTTTTCACCAAAATACAAAGCAGCCATTTTGTCTTACCCCAGTGTCAATTTCACAAATGTTTTGAAACAAAGTAACACATTTCAAATGGCCATGTTCGGATCGGTTAGGACTGTGGTATGATACCCATATTTGCAGCATAGTTTCGAATAAATAAATCACTGTAATTTAGAAAATAATTAAAAATATTTATCGGGTGTTTTTGGAACTCATTTCTACATCATAATAAAGCTTAAGCTTTTAGAAACACGAATATGTATTTCTCATCAAGATTGAACCATTATGAGTATGTCTACAATGCGTTCAAACATTGAGGTTTTTCCATTTAGTGCGATATGCACAAACATGGCGCCGTGTAAGTGCAAATTAATGCTGTCAAATGAAACTTTTATATATTCTCTTAAAATAAAAGCTAAACATTAAAATAAATTATACACGACGATTCCTCATACGGTTTTACATATAGTAATCTAGTTTTAATCACGATGGCACCACTCATATACCCCAAACGAATGACTTGTGAATCGAAGCTTTTGACAGCCAAACACGTGAAATCAGCCGGCCGGTTTAGGCCGTTTTGAGGGGTAAAGGGTTAATGGGGAACCCAAAAAGAGCTGTTCATTGAAATGTCATTTCTTTTGTTTAACTTGTGAGCAATAAAGTGCAAGACTTGATAAATTGGATATCTGTCTATGAAATGAAATTACCTGAGAAAGTAAGATAATTTAAGTTATGATTTATCCCACACTGCAGCCAGTGGCCTGTTACATAAAGATCACATGATAACGATGAGGTTCTAACAATCATCCTGTAGGACACAATCGACGACGGTGTTCGGTCTAACCCGTTGCATAAAGCTAATTGGCAATTCAGTACCCATCATTTCGCTTTCGAACTGAACTTTAGTATTAGTGCACTACTACTGTATTGAGATTTTCAGTCTATGGCCATCTAAGCCGCACAACACAAGCCATCTGGTGGTTAAATAATGTACTACATAAAGTTATTCCGAGCGATAATTCCACCTGGTGTCCATTTGCGTCAATGCTTAGGAGCCCAAACAAATGGGTCATATTTATCAAGAATGGTGAAGAAAATGATAAAACTGAATCGGCAAATCTGTTGCAATTTGAATGATATCAATTATATGTAGAAATGGGTATGGTTAAAAATTTCGAATAGAAGTTATTTGAACATCAAGATTAGAAAACTAGTGGACAATAGTCTATCATTTTGGCCCCACTCGCTGAAAGGCGCCGTTTTTAAGGCTGGTACGTCATTTTTACGTTCATAAACCAACTACTTGCATCGATATTTAGTATCAAGGCAATAAGAAATAAAGTATAACCTGCTGCTCGCACGGCATACAGATGCTTGGTTTGTGTCTTCTAAACTGGATATTTGATGGCAATTGAAACGTCAGAACACAGATAATGTGAATGACAACAGTCATATGAAAGGAAATATCCGTATAGCGTGTGTTTCTTTGAAAACGAATAAGATTATGGTGTCAACTACTGCCGGTGTCGGTAAGAAAGAGCTCCTGTTTAAAAACGTTTTCACTCAAAAATGTTGCAAGTAAACATCTATTATGTATAAAATCGGATTCAGTAGTAAATTTTACATAGGTGTATGAATTTTTATTCTGAATTACGTAGTTTCATAAGCTCCCAAATCTTGCTAAACATTGCACTATTCCAGTGTTAATAAACGTAGATTGGCTGACAGACCACTCGATTTCAAGTTGTGACGTCTAGCGGGAGAAATCGGCAGCAGGGTTACCCATTGCAGTGCGATTTGCGGTTGCAAATGAACGCACACAACATTAAATTTGGCTCGTGCACTGATGTAGCCACAGTAAAACTTGCTCATGTCGACACCTCCCTTCTATCATCATGCATTATTTATTAGTCGGCTCATCGCTCGGGTCAATCAAAGTAAGTGTAAAATAAAGTCCCATCATCAACAATTGTAGTGACCAGATACTGTGCTAAGTCTTTTAAGTATTGAGAAATACCCATCTCTACAACTCCGAGGCATAAAAATTCCATTCCAAATCGTGCACGGTTCATTGTAGAAATATGATCGCTGTCGCTCTTGTAAAATTGTTTATGCAACAGGAGAGACAGAGAAAAGATGGATTTTTATAACGATAAGACAACAGTGGAATGCAACGGGGCCCAGATTTTGTAGTCAATATATAGTTCTCTTATAATAAAATATTTGATGTTTGCAGAATGAGGCTTTTCCTGTTGGGTCACTAGTTTGGGCTAAATTAGGTCATGCTCGACCGTGGCCAGGAGTGGTCATTAAAGCGGAACATTGCGGAAAGTTTGGTGTAGATCCCTGGGTGTTCTGGTTTGGTGACCACAAAGTGTCCCAAGTAAGTAGACAGCATTTATTGATACCGTATGAAATTTACTTTACACATGTGTACAAATATCATGACTTAATCCTCGAAAAATATTTTTTGATATTTGAGATGCTTTTTCAGGTTGCTTTCAAAAAAATGTTGGATTTTGCCCCAAATTTTCACATCCAGCATTCCAAATCTGGTGGGAAATCTTACTCCAAAGCGGTCAATGAGGCTATAGAGGCAAGTGATTAATGCGCCATTTAGTTATTTAATATTCAGTACCTGTATGATTTGTTGAGCTGCTCTAACAAATGCAATAAGCTTTTCTATTGATATTCCGTACATTTGCTAGATACATGAATGCATTGCTTATTCTAACTGTTTCGGCGTCATCTTTTTTTTTAGGAATGCCATTTAAGGTCTGGATTAAAAGAATCTGATTTTAACTTGTTGGAATGGGCATCAGGAGGATTTTTTGTAGATAGTGACACACAGTGCTCATTCTTACCTGACGCAGGTGGGTAAAAAAGCACAGATGTTATCTTCAAATTTATCATTTGTTATTCTTTTACCCTGGAATAATGAAATATTATTTTGTTTAGACAATCCTTTGCCGACAAAAGTTGATGAAAAACTCTACGAATTAAGGCGACAGAATAAGAGACAAAGTAGAAATATTGACCAGATGAAAGAAGAAAATAATGACCAGAATGATGAAGAAAGAAATGTTCCAAGCCGAACACCGCGAACAAAGCGGAACATAAATCGAGGTAAGTGAAAAGATGAATTATGACAATTTTGACTTGAGTGTCGAATTTTCCAACTCAAGTTTAGAGTTTATAAGGCGGCCATGGAGAGTGGAACACTCGTGTCATGTGACTAGGTCAAGAGTATACTCCCCGCTATGAGACCTTGATTAAGGGTCTAGTCCTAAGAATAATAGCGCAATTATTTTTAGGACTAGACCATAACGGTGGGAAATGAACACTTGCTGCTCCTGATGGAGAATTTGATAATGTAGTCGTGGCTGAGGGGATATGGCGTATGACCTGAAGGTTATGAGTTTGAATCAAATTTCAGGATATCCACAGATCAGGGAAAATGTGGAAAATCTCCAAAAAAATTCCTACAGGGTTTGAATCAGGGAAAAGCCAGGGAATTTTATATTTCAGTAAAAAAAAATCGAACTACAAAAATGATTTTACTGATCAGTAGTAATAATTTTCGTAAATTTTCTTGTTCCTGGATATCCACGGATCATGGAAAATATGGAAAATTCTAACTCCTAAAAAAAGCCTACATGTGGTGAAACTCAATTAAACCACTTTTTATATTTTTTTTTTTTTTGGGAGGAAAATCAGGGAATTTAATTATTTGTCGTTTTAGTGTCAAAAGACTCGAACCATTTTGCTATCTATTGGTAAACAACTTTAAAAATCAGGAAAAAGCAAGCATAGCAGCATTGCAAAACCGCATGCTTTTATATTTCAGTAAAAAAAGATTTCAACGAACTACAAAAATGATTTATACTGATCAGTAGTAATAAATCTCTCATTTTTGTCAAATTTTCTAAAGAATTGTTCCTGGATTTACAAATGACAATGTTTTGAATAGAGATTTAAATATACAAGTGTACATTTTTACAAAAACTTTTGGGTAAAAAATCGACAACAAAATCTGGGTAAATCAATAGGGCAACATTTACAAAACATGGGTAACTATATAGGGCAACCGATTATTTAATTGTAGTTTTATTGGTACCATACCCAACAGGATGAGCAGTAAGACTAAGCTGTCTTGATAAAAATAATACTAAGAAAAATCATTTCCAGCGATAGGTCAAATACTGCAAGACTACACTGCACAGGACTATTCCAAAAACTATTGAGCTATCATTAATTTGACAGACAGTCTACATTAACTTCCAATACTGATGATGTAATATTTTATAAAATAGTTCTTCAGTCTATGATCTCAGTATAGTGAGACACACTAGTGATGTAACACTACAAACAATTGATCCAACTTTTCCCAGCTTTTTAAGTTTGGGCCAACTGCAGATAGATCATTGACTGAATTTGGTGGATTCAGCGCGGCTATAATGGGTGTTTGGAGGCCAAAGAAAGAAAGAAAAAATCTGTTTTAATGGTTTTTGTGTTCTTTCTTGCTTCATAGAAATCAGGGAAAATTAGAATTCTATTGGAAAAATCAGGGAAAATGGAAATGAAAATCCTGTGACTACCCTGAAATTTGGGGCCTAGATGAAAGTTGATAAAAACGACATTGCACAACAGGGAGTTGTTAAAGTTTGTGATCACCACATTGCTTTATACCCAGTAGTACTGCTTGCTCCACTGGTAGTGATGGAGCATCAATGACGTGATTGACCGTATTCTCTATATAATTGACAGCATCATTAAATTTTATCAAGCATATATTCACTTGCATATCACTTTTTTTTTGTTCCAGCGGAGGCCATAGAACAAGTCACTGCAGGAAAAGTAAAAATAGAAGGTAAATTTTGTGAAGTCTGTTAAATGGTTATTATGGTCATCCAAGTGAAATACGTATTTGTACAAAGTAAATTTGCTCTCTATGTGTGACATGTATATTTCTAATTTTACAGAAAGATAACTTTTTTTTAGGTGTATGCATTGCATGTGGTTCTCAAGAACATATTATTGACCAGCATCCGATGTTACATGGTGGAATGTGCCAGCAGTGTAAGGTAGGCAATTCTTTTTGTATTGTGCATAACACACACACGGGCGTGCACTCGCGCACGTATTTCATGGTGAGATAAAAAGAAACAAATTCAGTTTTGTGGACAACTTTGTTTCTTGCTTTGTTAGCATTCTTCAGCACAAAAGATTACATTAATGAATATTATTTATATACTTATGGTTTGAGAAAAACTATGTAGAATGTTATTTATCTGTAATATGGGCGAGTGTTGTTACATGCGTCTATTTGGGTTATGAACAGCATATGGATTTGGAGTTGAGGGTATTACATTAAGGGCAGGTACTTGTTGCTACAATTAGGCTTAGTTTTTTTTACAGAATATTTTCATTACTTAATGTGTCCAAAAGCGTTGGCATCATATCAAATATGAGCGTTAAGTCCAGTGTTTTGAGACGTGGTATTTCAGGTATTTCCTAGGAGGTATTTTTTTCGATGGCTGCACTCGAGCTAAGTCGTTTCTATTGTTTAGTGATGACATTTGTGGATGGCAGATGATGAAGAATTTTCTTTGATGCATAAGTTACATTTTTTGGAGCTTTTCGAGTATTGTTGTGCACTGTGATAATATTTTCAATTTTAATGTGTATGGTGTGTTATTGTCTTGGAGGTTCCAAATATGTTGACAGAGCCTGATGGAATTTCTTTTGCTGCTACTGTTGAATGAGGCTTTTTGTTGAAAAAAATCCGTCTTGAATGTATTTTCTGATAGGGCACTATAAGTAATCCTACCGTCAAGCACTATACCTGCAGATTTTTGACTCAAAATAAATATATATATATATATATATATATATATATATATATATATATATAATGATATATACAGGAATATAAGTAACAAAATATGGGAGTATGTAAATGTATCATAATTGCTCCTTCCAAGTTGAGCACTATAAATGGACTGCAAATATCATAATATTGACCACTGACTACACAAGTTACATTGGGTATATATATGATTTTCTGTCAAAATCTGGAATTTATTTTTGCCAATTTATATTTGCAGGATGAGTTGGAAGAATACATGTTTATTGAAGGTGACGATCTGAAAATGGTACATATTTACTGCTTTTATATCAATGCAATAATGTTATTTTTGTTGATTTTTGCCCCACGATAGTCATATCTTACAAGAAAGCATAACTATACATTTCTAAAATTCCAGGCATATTGTGCTGTTTGTACTAATGGCGGGAATCTCTTTGTTTGTGAGAGTTTGGATTGTAACAAGTAAGTAAACACCTTTGATGATGTATTTTCTAGGGTTTGCTTTGAATTGTAAAGGAAGCATGGTTCTTGAACTTGCACTATTTTAATAGGTCTCGTAGACTTCATTTCCTAAGAGTCTGAGATTTACAACTTTCAATAATTATGTGCTGGACTGACATAGAAATAAGCTAAGAATTGCTACCAGGGGGAAAAAATAATTAAATGATTGAAAAAAATGTTGATGTTTGATTAATCATGTACTAATTTGTTTTCAGAGTCTTTTGTGAAGATTGTGTTTCTGTGTTGGGTAGCGAGGAAATTCTTAAAGAAGTCCAGGACACAGATCCATGGACTTGCTTTGTATGTTTGCCATCTGAGGTGCATGGTCATCTTAAAGGTAAACCTGACTGGCAGAATAACCTCGTGCGTTTCTTCAATCCACCTAATGTTAAAGAGGTAAGACTGAAAATTGAGAAGAAATTCTAACTAAATAATTGAATTCAGGATTAGGTATCAGAACAGAAATTTGACTGGTGCTCTGCATCTCTGTCATTCTGTGCTGCACAAGCTCATCCCGAGTTTATTTATTTTGTCTTATTTAGTCTTAATCTTTTTCTCATGTTAATCTATCTGCAATATTTCTTTTTTTGCAGCCCGTACTCCCTAGAGGACTGCCAAAGCGTCGTCTCCGGGTTCTGTCGTTGTTTGATGGAATTGCTACAGGTAGAATCATGTATTCTATTGATATTTTATGATCATCAACAATGATTTTAAGACAGCTAATGAGCAACTTCAGTCTGTAGAATGTATTTTTATTTTACATGGTTCAAAATGCAGTATAGAATGTTTTCAAACGAAAGATTTTTTAATGATTTATTCTATTATATAATTAAAAATGTTGTAGGAAAGGTTGTTCTTGATCAGCTAGGGATTGACATAGAAGTTTATTACGCGAGTGAAGTGAATGAAGACGCTATCATGGTGACGGCAGCTCGGCATGGGGACAAAATACAGCAAATAGGGGATGTTACAAAGATTAGTAAAGAAAAGGTGAGAATGGCAGCGAGTTTTCAGTTTTTTATGTATACATAAATTACATGACAAATGTATAACTCTGGTTGTACATTTTAGATTGCTTCCTTATGTCCAATTGATCTTCTGATCGGTGGTTCTCCGTGTAATGAGCTTTCTTGTGTTAATCCACTTAGAAAAGGCTTAGAAGGTAAAGTTTCGGATGTCATTTTTATATTTCTCTCATTTTAATCATCAGTTTTTCATATGAACAATAGCAGGGATGGATAAGAGAATTATCATTTTCTGATAATAGCAGTAGACATTTTCAAATATTGTATATTAACAATTTCCTAGGTGGAACTGGGTTGCTGTTCTTTGATTTCTGGCGCATCCTCACTGAACTACAGCACAACAACAAAAATCGTCATCTATTCTGGTTGTTTGAGAATGTTACATTTATGCCAAGGGAGGTTAAAAATACCATTTCTAGATTTCTAGAGGTAGGTTGTATATTGTTTTTTATTTTTACAATTTGAAATGAAATAAAAATTATTTGATGATTGATTAGTATGGGGTCTCACGTTAATTACTTGCATCAATACAATACATGAAGAAAAATCATTTGGTATATGCAATCATCCAAATGTCCATAGAGTTGTCAATTTGTCAATGTAGAGAATTGGCTTTTATATTCACTTAAAAGTATCCTTATTTGGTGAATAGCACTTGGTCTCATATTATTGTTCTTATTCTTATATTTCTTTTTCTATTCCTAGAACTTGTCAAATAAAATCAAAACACATATATCAAACTTTAGTCTAAACTAAAAATTTAATAAATGTTTCGAACACACAGGTTCCTTTTCAAATAACCTCTAAAATAAAATAAAACTACATTTCACTGTAATCAGTCCTAGCACTAGAAAAAGAAATATAAGAATAAGAACAATAATATGGCTTTTACATTAACGTCTTTACATTGACATTCAGATGGTTGTGTAATATTAGTCTGTTTAACATTTTCATGAAGTGTGAACCAGCGATGTGGGATGCCAAATATTTCTCGGCCATGCAAAGAGCTCGTTACTTCTGGGGAAACATTCCAGGATTGTACAGGCAAGTATGCAGGGTAACTAATTGTCAGAATTTAACTGAACTGTATGTTAATTGGAAACAAATAATAAAAAATTATCTTAAATTGTAGAGCTGCTGAATTAAATGTGACAGGATCAGAGGCGCAACATCTCTCCAAGGTTCTTATGCCGACACGAACAGCTAAGGTAATGCCAGTCATTGAGAATGAATAAATAACTGCATTGTAAAGTAACTGCATTGTAATTGATTTTATAGCAAACTTGTGAACTTTGAAAGTTAAGCTTTAGTAATTTTCATATTTATGAAAAATCTATCATTTAAAATATTTAAGTGGCAAATTGAGCTAATCCAAAATTTGCTATACAAGATTGTTTGGTTTAGACAGGATGCAAAATCATAAGAATTTTTGCCTTCCAGGTTGCAAAAGTGCGCACAGTCACCACTAGAAGCAATTCGCTACTTCAAGGAAGCAAGGATCATATATTTCCTGTCCAGACCAAAACAGGAGGCGACACTTTATGGATACCAGAGCTAGAAAGGTAAAATTATAGGGAAAAAAGTCTTGTGTACCTTCAATCAGTTCATTTCATTAATTCAATTTTACTCTCACTGTTCTTGCAAGTAAGCTCCTGCCAAAATATATATACCAAAAATATATATAGAATTTCATTAATTGTACTTATCTTAGGTATTATTATTTTCTTTTAGGGTGTTTGGATTTCCAGACCATTACACCGATGTTGGCAATATTCCAGTCACGCGTCGGCAGAAAGTGATTGGACAATCTTGGAGTGTACCCGTGGTGAAACACATTCTGTCACCTCTGAAGCAATTTTTCGTTCTTGAAACATCTGAGACCCATTAAAGAGAAATATTCAGATAACGTTTGACATGTGTGGACAATGAACATTACAAAAACAATCCTGGAGTGTATCCGTGGTGAAGCATGTTCTGTCACCTCTGAAGCAATTTTTCGTTCTTGAAACATCTTGAAAGAGAAATATTCAGATAACGTTTGACATGTGTGGACAATGAACATTACAAAAACAATCCTGGAGTGTACCCGTGGTGAAACATATTCTGTCACCTCTGAAGCAATTTTTCGTTCTTGAAACATCACTTTTGACATGTGTGGACAATGAACTTTACAAAAACAATTCTGGAGTGTACCCGTGGTGAAACATATTCTGTCACCTCTGAAGGAACTTTTTGTTCTTGAAACATATCACTTTTGACATGTGTGGACAATGAACATTAGAAAAGAATCATTAGCCATAAGTGTGATAATTTTAGGTTTCTTGTTTGTTTTAGTTAAGTATCTAGCTTGTTAAGATAAGCAAAATTTAAATCGTTTTGCTTGAGTTGAGTGGTACTCTAGTCACCTTTTTCTTTTTTTATAATTTGTTTTGTTGCCTGTAATACTGTGTCATTTTACATTTATACATCTTCATTATCCGGTGTAAGTGTATGATCTATGTAAAGGTGTTTGTTTCATGAAATAAGATTTTTTAAATGTCAGTGGTGAGCAAATTACACAAAGTCCTTATCAAATGTCTCAAAATCTGTCATGTGCTAGAGGCATATTTTATCGTCTAATGTATCAGTCATTTGTTTCAGTGGAAAATATACTATCTATTTTGAACATAGTGTTTGCAAAACAATATTATTTAGCTCAATTGATGAAAAAGACTGAAAATTTGTCAATTTAGGTGTACTTTGACTCTAATAATAGTTATGTCAATGGTCTAGATTGTGATTCGTTCCCAATTTGGCTTGGGGCTCAATGGGATGGGCTGCTCGATGGTCATATATGGTGTGAAGACAAGAAAATTGTTACATGTAGCTCATTTCAATATTGTATTCTTTCAACTTTTTATGTGAAAATTTCCAATATTGCAACAAAATTTGCATATGTTATACAATTGCAAAATATTTTAGTGATAGGAAAACCATCTGAACAATCCAATGATTCAAAGTATAAAATTTACCTCAGAATTGCTTGTTCATATGATCTCTTATTCTTTTCCACTGAATTGTGATACTCTTAACTATTATTAGTAAAGTGAGTTGTATTAACTATTTGGTTGAACATTTTCCTCGATTTTGTGTAGAAATTAACCTATAAAATCTTATTAAAACTCGTATGAGGCAAAATCTTTCAAAATTAAGTAATATCTGGCCAGTGCAATGTTCATATACCTTGGACACATGTGCATTAATATTATGGCATTAATAACATATATTTTTATTTACTTAAAATACAATCTAAGTTACTTACTGAATTAGTTTGAGGAATAATCAAAAATACTGTAGAATTCAGTGATGCTTTTCTAGTCCTTTGGTCTTGCGATGACTGATTTACTTTTTATTTTGTTTGCATTTTTATTTGTCTGAATGTTATGTGAAATAAGTAAAACCTGAATACATGAAAAAAAATTTTTTTTAATAAACTTTATAAAAACATTATTTGCTTTTATTTCATCCCAATTAATAATAGCTGTCAAGTGGTGATAGATTTATGTAAAAGGGCCTGGAAATATATACAGTCAAACCTCTAATAAAACCATTTCCCCGGTCCCAAACCTTCATTAATCTTTGAAAACCTAACCTCTTGAGACCACTTCTACTGAGACTACATAACAGTGGTCCTAATAGAGAAGTCCTACTATGTACGTAAGATGACATCAGTACAATCAGTTCCACAACGCAAACAGTAGTAAAAATCATTCATAATGCAAACAGTGGAAATCACATTTTTTAGGTCAACAGAAAGTTGACCTAGAAAGAACTGTTTGCCGGAAGATTCAAACAAAATCATTAAAATATGGAAATTTGCAACGATACACTGACACTTGTCAAGAAAAACGACTGAAAATGTAGTTCCCATTTATGTATTTTTTATTAGTCTACCTGGATTGTCAGTGATAGTACATACGCAGTCGTTTTTCGTGACAAGTGCCAGTGGCAGTGTCCAGACTCAAGATCTAGTCCTAACCTGACTTGGAGTCATAAATTAGTCTGATGACATGATTACTCATGATAATGATATGTAGAAGCATATTTCATAGATATTTGCATATATTTTTCAATAAGTTGCTGCTCTCATGACTACAGACAGAAATGGATTGTTTGTGCTAGATATGCCTAGAGGATCTAAGCATATGGGAAATCCACCCAAAACCCTCACCTTTTTCAACCCTGCAGTTTCACTAAGGGTCACCTTTTCCACCACTCAGTTTCACTAGGGGTCATGATTTCAACATTCCAGCCAGTTTCACTAATTGAGGTTCAATCTTGAGGTTCAATATCTAGCTCTCTTTTCATGGGACTGCATTATTGAGCCATAAAAAAGCATAAAAGGTAAATATAAGTTGTATAAAATCTTGTTTTCATTACAGTATCACATATAATACCCCATAGATTTCATCTGGTGGTTTCACTAGGGCTATCATTTTCATAGTTTCACTGGTTTCACTAAGGGGTATGATCTTGGACCTTCAGTGCCACCCCCCTACCCATTCACCCCTGAAGTACCACACCCCCACCCCCCTCTACAGTACTGAACTTGACTGAAATATTAGATTACAAATTTAATTTTCATATAATTTTTTTTGAAGGTTCAGTTTTATAAACATGGGCAATTTACAGACTAAAATAAGTATGTGTCTCTTTGACCACCTTATCCCTAATCGTACTTTGTACTTGTAAGGTGCTACAAGAGACACAGAGAGGTTATAATTTGCCCCTGTGCTTTTAAAGATGGCAGTGAATTCAAATGAGTATGGGTGAGACCAGGGACCAGTGAGGACCCTCTTTAAGAGGCTCTTAGCTCTAGTCAAGTCTTCTAGACCAATATCTGTAGCATGATAGTCTCTTAAGCACCTGAAGTGAAAGCCTTGTGTTTCGTTCTTTTGTAACTAACTAACTAACTATGTAGGTATGTCTCCGAACAAGCTAGAGAGTTTACCGATGAACCAATTTCGTTCAAACTTTACACAACTATGAGGTATGAGGCGACACTGAAGTGATTCTATTTTGGGCACATTGACAATTAAAGTGTGGTTTCTACAGGGCCATTTATGGTCCACTTTCAACATTCTAACTAGTATTGAATGCACAATCATGGATCAATAATTCATCAGCAGCAAAAAAGTCTACTTGGTGTATTTGCTGCTGCTAGCAAATCAACATTTATTATGACAGAGTCAATGTATAGACAGTTTCACTTGTAGATATCGCATACCATTGTATTGATCACTGCTGTAAATTCATTCTGAGATTTTCTCTGCAAATTCATAAAAGTTCTTAATTGTAAAGTATACATCGTTTCAGTATATATCTTAACTGCCCATAAGTCAACGTTGTTCTAGCAACCCCGTTTCTCTGAACGCTTGATCTAGTTGCGTCGCTTCAGCACAGCTGCTGAAACAAGCATCGTGTTTCGTTCGTTTGTAACTAATTAACTAACTAACTATGTAACTATGTATGTCTCCGAACAAGCTAGAGCTTTAACCGTTGCACCGATTTCATTCAAACTTTACACGACTAGGAGGTATGAAGCGACACCGAAGTTATTCAATTTTGGGCGCTCTGCCAATTAAATTTTGCTTTCTAGAAGCGCTTTTATGACATTTTTAATGATATTCAATGCACTTAGCCAGCAAGAAAAAAATCAATATTCCAACCAAGCAGCAAAATTGATTATTGGATTTGAAACTGATATTGATTATCATCTTGTTATTCAGTATACTATTGTATGGCAGCACAAATATCTTTTTGCTGGATATATTGATTCTGATTCATTCTGATGTTTTCTCCTCAAATTCATAAATTTCTTGATTGTAAAGTATACATCATTTCAGTATATATCTTAATTGCCCATAAGTCAACGTCGTTCTAGCGACGCAGTGTTCTTTGAACACTTTTGATCTAGTTATTATTTTGTTTATACCGATTTCAGAGAACAAGAAAGTATGCGACCAGTATGAACTTGCAACAGTTGGAGAAACTGAAGCCAAAGTTGAAGTTGCAGATGATGAGTTTCCCAGAGGACATAGGTGATCCAAAGGTTTGATTAGTAAGTCTTCCCAAGGACCCAAAACACCTAAATCTGTAATTGTGCAGAAGTCAGGAGAATGAAAGTCACCTAGAGCTGCATTCAAGAACCATTTTCAATATAAGTACTAATAAGTGATCATTGTGTATTGGTTTTAGATATGTATTAGCTTTGCCAAATGTACATTACTGATCAAAGCTGCTCAAAGATTTAAATATAGTCCTTTACTTTGTTAAAGTTTACCATTTTGCATAACATATTTTCAATATTAACTTTCATATCGGCATACCCACAACGTAATCATGAAATACTCATCCTATGAGTATGTCTTGCATGCTCCAATTGCCTTATCACTGAAATTTAGCAGCAGGATGTTAGAGTCGTGATATCTTGCATTTTTATTTGCAGGATATTGCTAACACTGTACTGGCAGAAATTGACATCAGATGAGCACCATATCCCACAACACAGACGGGGGATTGCCCAGAGCTAGGAACAATGATTACTGTAAGGTAAAATATTTGATGTCTATTCATCTGTGGAATTTTGTAGATACTGTATTTTTCTTTTAACACCAGGGCTAATCAAGTCCATACAACTGATTAACCTTCTTGATGTCACGTACAAATAACTTTTTTTACTGTTGACTGCCAAGATGGGTAAAGATTTCAATGAATATAACACGGGCAAAAAAAATTTCAATGATTTTAAATCTCTAACAAGAATCATTCCATGGCTTATAATGCTGCATATTTTTTGCTGATCAATAAGAACTGGACTTCTACGAAATAGATTGCTCTCTCTGATTTTCACTATTAGGGCATCATATTCTTATTTTTTTTCTGGTAGTAATATTCATTCAAACTACATGTATGTGTCGGAACATTGGTCGATTCATTTGACTGCTCTGGCTACTGATTTTAAACGTTGTTAGTTTACTAGTGTTTTTAATTGTAGCAACGCCGACCACCTAGCAACAGCTATGAAAGTTTTAAACACATTGACCAGATTTCATTAAAACATTTAAAGTAGAAATACATGTATTGTCAAAGTAACTAAGAGTAACATGTGAGTAACGTGCAAGTTGTTTTTACAATGTAAATTGATTTAGAATGGTTTTTGCTTTGAAATACACAAAAATTTGCAAAATGAATGAAGATAGGTCCCTACTGATTTTTTGGTCAAAATACTGAAATTTTGGCCGTGGGATACTTGGCTAGAGAATAATTTAGTTGTTTAGCCAATTGGCTAAAAAGAAATTCAATTGGCTAAGTTTCTTTTAGTTGTTTAGCCAATTGGCTAAACCCGAGATGAGTGTAGCACTAGTCCAGCCCTGCAATGCAAGTCTCTTGAGAAGAAATAGTAGAGGAATGATTCGCAGGATGTACATGTACCATGAAACCCAATGATGATGTCAAAATAGAGCCTGTCCAAATTAATATAGAGACTGATTGACCCATTAATTCTGACAAAGAAAATTTTAAATAATGCATCACTAATTCAATAAACCTCTTTTTTTAGATTTTTTACTGTTCAGTTCCAAGTCCCAGCAGATATAGGTCTGGATCTATGATGCATGATTTCAAGGTAATTAAATATTTATTTTCAGGAATTGCCGTAAAATTTAATTAACACAATGTTTTGTAAAAAAAACAAAATATTTGTTTGATTCATATTAATCTCTCAAAGTTCTTAACATAGAATTTCATAAACAACTTGACAGAAATTTAGAGGGGAAAATTAATACTTGATAAAGAAATTATCCCAAAATTTGGATGATCTCCGTCCTACGTCTTACCTAAGGTGGAAACCCACAGCAACGGAAATCTGCCGTACGGCGATCATAAACCCACAGTATTATATTGCCGTGCGGCTGTCATACGGCTCTGGAATTGGCACACCTGATTTCTTTAGAAGATCTTGAGTTGCCAACTTGCCGTAAAAGGCTCTGTTTGATACCAATGCGTCAGTGTGGGTTTTGCCCAATAGAAAAGTCATTAAATTGATCCACACAACAGCACACGGTGCCATAAGACGTTGTACGGCTTGATCATGTCAATTGCACCCCTAGGCGATCATACGGCAATGAATTTTTTACACGCCTTATGGCAGCAGCTGTACGTCGCTATGGGTTTTGCCCCTTACTGTCCAGTCAAATACTTTGAGTGGTACATTTAATGATAAAAAGAAATCAGAGTATTCTGACGTATATTGCTTGGGAAGCTTATTTGATCAAAGCTCAATGTAAAGTAATCTTAATGTGTCAAATGTCAAACCTGAGGAACTGGGTGCTAGAAAGCTGGCTACCATTGACCCATGCAAACAGCTTATTGGGTATTCTCAGACCTCACTTTCCATTTCTACCAAAAGACAATCGAACCCTCTTGCAAACGCAGCATTGATGATGTAGCTGGTGGGCAGTACTTCCACTTGGGCATAAAATCTGGTATTGAGAGTAGAATGTTAAGAGACTCTGACTTGAGCAAGTGTGATGAATTATCACTGCAATTAAACATTGATGGCCTGCCACTATTTAAAAGCAGTACTGAGAGCTTTTGGCCAATTTTAGGTCTTGTGCAACAAGAATATAAACCTGAGCCATTTGCCATTGGACTGTGGGTGGGGACTTCAAAGCTAAAAGATGCAATTGCATTCCTGGAGAAATTTATATCAGAGATGACCAACATTGAAGATGTTGGTGTCACATATGATAATAAAGTCTTTAAAGTCAAGATTAAAAATGTTATATGTGATACTCCAGCAAGAGCATTTGTCAAAAAGACAAAGGGACACACTGGATACTATGGATGTGACTATTGCGAACAAAGTGGTGCATGGATTAATCACCGGATGACTTTTCCAGAAACTCCACCCTGAATATCAAGGGCTCAATAGCTATACGTTTTCAAAACTTGCTTTTGAACGGTGTGCCACCAGCCGATATGATATAGATTGAGAAACTCATGCTACCCCTAGAACTGATATCAGGTTTGATGAAATGAAATATGAAGACCATCAGCTTGGTGAATAAAATTTAAGAAACCTGAATGTTGGCGTGGTCTCACAATTCCCTCTAGACTATATGCATTTGGTTTGTTTAGGTGATGTTAAAAAACTTATATCAATGTGGATACATGGTCCACTTCATGTCAGATTAGGTAATAATGTCACTAAGCAAATCTGAAGCAGTATAAATGCAATCAAACGACACTTACCAAGGGAGTTTCTAAGAAAGGGTAGAACATTGGATCAGGTTGACAGATGGAAAGCTACAGAGTTTCACACGTTTTTACTGTATACTGAACCCATCATTCTGAAATCTAAGCTATCATAGAATCTCTACGAAAATTTCATGTTACTGTTTGTGAGTATTACTCTTTTGAGTAGCTCTGTGTTCTGTCTTGACTATTGTGAATATGCAAATGACTTGCTATGCCATTTTGTTGAACATTTTAGTACTATATATGGCGCCCAGCATGTGGTTTACAATGTCCATGGTTTGACACACCTGGCAGCAAGTGCACAACAGTTTGGTCCACTGCATTTATTCTTCAGTTTTTCATTTGAAAACCATCTTCAGACTCTAACGAGACTAGTTAGGAAGCCCAGCCGACCTCTTCCTCAAGCTGTTCGTCGAATTAAAGAGAAAAATGCAAGTCATCAAGCCTGTTCAGTCAAAAAGTGTTTATTGCAAGAAGAAACACAACCGCGGACCTTTACCAGCTAATATTTCCCCAAATGAATGCACACAGTTTGATGAATTGCATATGAGAGACTATACAGTCTCCTTAAAGAGTGCAGATAATCCCATACAAACAGAGGAAGACATTTGTATTGTAAGAAACATAATTGTACATGACAGCTCAAAATTACTTGTCTGCCAAAAATTCAGATTAAAGGAAGACTTTTTTGTGTATCCAGTGAATTCAAGCAGGCTTAATATATATTCTTTGGAGGTATTAGGCCGTGACTTCATTATGATCAGACCAAATCAGATAATTTTCAAAGTAGTCTTGGTTGAAGAACAGAAATTTATTAAACGTGTTATGCTCACGCTGTCTGTTCATGGCAAGTCATTCACATCCTTGTGGGAAATTCATACATTCCTTGAACGTTTGCTGATCTAGTTGATGTTGGATTTTTTTTTATTTAGTGTTTACAACCACCTCTATACAAAGGCCCACCCACAAATTTGGACTATAGATGCTGTCGCCAGAGTTCCGACATACGTCAGAGTCTCGTCACACGTACATTTTAATGACATGTTGAGACTCTGGTGACTGCATCTACCAATAAAATTCTAAAGTTAAAACATCTTGATGTATTAAAGAGAGCCTATCCCTAAATTGACACTTTCAAATTAAAAGTCCATGAGTGTATGGATAGTTGTATATGCTAATTACAGATATGGGCTCAATACAATTACACACACCCTAATATCAGTTCAATTACAATTAGGGTCTGATTTTTTTGTTCAATTATGATAACAATTACAGATATAATTACAATTACAAGCTGAATTTCAATTACAATTCATTTACAGCTTAATGCTAAATGATAATAACACCAATGGCTATAATATTTCATTGTCCATTCCAATGGTGACAAGTGAAGCATTTAATTTTCTTTATAAAATTGAACATTCCATCATCATGATGTAAAGTAAATTCAGTCTTTTTTTTAAAAGATGTACTGCTTTGAAGAACACTAATGAAAAAAGATTTAACAAAAGTATATATACCGACTGCCTGTTCAGTTATATACTGTCTGGACATAAAATGGTTAAAGACTATTGCGTTAAATCCAATCAATCACAATCATAGATGTTGATATGCTGCCTATAATGAGGTATGACAAGCCGCCAGTAAATAGCAGACCACAAGTATGTATGTCTGGTGGCAGAGGTAATGAGACTGGTGATGATTTTAATGTATTGTAAACATGCATTTAATGATGTCTAAATTTATATTTTCAAATTCGGCAATTGTTTTTTTGTTAAATGGAAGAGGTTTCATAGAATGATTCTTCTTTAGCTATTTTTAATGCTGCATCTGAAAGAGGAAGCTTTAGCAGCTTCAAACAGCTCTTTGCCAGTGCAGGTGTTTCAGTCACCAGTGAAACAGCAGAAGGGGCTGATGCTTCTGACGACACACTACCTGCAGACACTACAACATCCGAAAATGGAGATGTTTCTGAAAACCATACTGGTAAATAAAACATTCTATTGAAATCCATTTTTTAGGGGAATAAAGGGAACTATCATTTTGTTACAAAGTGTTAAACTAGTTTATACGAGCATTACATATTGCACTCATGCATAATTTTCTTCATTGCTATTTTCTGTAGGGAATGATGGGCCTTCAGAACCAGAGCATGTTGATGGGATTGTTAATAGTATTATTAATGAAATCGTCGATCAAATAGCTCATGGTAAGAGTTGAAGTAAATTGTACATGTAATTTCATACCTTTGCAGATTAACTTTTATTCTTTTTCTGCAGGTGGTTATTAGTTTCACTGATTACAGATTTGTATGATGGAAGTTCATTTATCCTGGATCTGATAGTCATATGTTTATTTATATTTATTAAACAGGATAATAAAGTTCAGTTTACATTTTGAGCTTTCGGCAATTGCTCTTGCCTTGTTCACAACAAATGATGACGTCATAGGTCGTCACTGTTAGGCAAGGTATTGAAGATCAACGGATACCCTGAGAACTTGTTGAACAGTAAGAAAGTGAATAGGTATAAAACCAATGTTTCTAAGGACAATGCCCAGACTGAACAGAATAGGATTCCCCAAGTAGTAATACCCTATATGCCAAGGGTGTTTCAGAACATATAAGGAGGGTAAACATAGGGAGGGTACAATGTCCAGGCATTCTTTAAGCCAGTCAACACCCTTAGACAGTTGTTAGTGAGACCAAAGGATCCCTTAGATAAGAAGAGTGATTGGACCAGTGTACAAGATTAAAGTGTAATGATTGTGATGGTCATATGTTGGTGAGACAGAATGATCCATGGAAGCAAGGCTCATGGGAACATAGATGCCCAAGCTCTACGGGTCGGAAGTATCCTGTCATCTACACACCGACCAACAGGGACATGGCATTTCAATAGAAGACAAAAAGTCTAATGTGTTGAACCTAAGTACTTTGAACGTGGAGTGAAGGAAGCGATTCAGATAAGGAGACAGACCTTCGCTCAATAGAGATGGAGGCACACACCCTTCCCACCATATGGAACAACGTGTTGACCCCTCGAGGGGGGCGTTGGGGAGTAATAGTTTGGGGATTCTCCAAGACGAAACGTGACGCACCTATGACGTCATCAGTTGTTGGGTTGTGAACAAGGCAAGAGCAATTGCCGTGAGACACATAACAGGGGGTCCTAATAGAAGTCCTACTATGAAAGGGGGTTTTTGAAATCATTTCCCAAACCAAACGTAGTAAAAATCATTCATAGCAAACAGTGAATACTTTTTTGGTCAACAGAAAGTTGTAAAAACTTTTCCCGGAAGATTCAAACAAAATCATTAAAATATGGAAATTTGCAACGATACACTGACACTTGTCCAAGAAAAACGACTGAAAATGTAGTTCCCATTTATGTATTTTATTAGTCTACCTGGATTGTCAGTGATGGTACACGCAGTCGTTTTTCATTGACAGAAGTGTCAGTGGCAGTGTCCAGACTTTAGATCTAGTCATCTGGTCTAACCTGACTTGGAGTCATAAATTAGTCTGATGACATGATTACTCATGATAATGATAATGTAGAAGCATATTTCATAGATATTTGCATATATTTTTCAATAAGTTGCTGCTCTCATGAGGCTACAGACAGAAATGGATTGTTTGTGCTAGATATGCCTAGAGGATCTAAGCATATGGGAAATCCACCCAAAACCCTCACCTTTTCCAACCCGGTTTTTTACTAGGGTCGCCTTTTCCACCACTCAGTTTCACTAGGGGTCATGATTTCCAACATTCAGCCAGTTTCACTAATTGAGAGGTTCAATCTTGAGGTTCAATATCTAGCTCTCTTTTCATGGGACTGCATTATTGAGCCATAAAAAAGCATAAAAGGTAAATATAAGTTGTAGAAAACCTTGTTTTCATTACAGTATCACATATAACACCCCTTGGGATAGTACCCCATAGATTTCATCTGGTGGTTTCACTAGGGCTATCATTTTCATAGTTTCACTGGTTTCACTAAGGGGTATGTGTATGATCTTGGACCTTCAGTGGCACCCCCTACCCATTCACTCCTGAAGTACCACACCCCCCACCCCCCACCCCCCACCCCCCTCTACTGTACAGAACTTGACTGAAATATTAGATTAGAAATTTAATTTTTCATAAATTTTTTTTGAAGGTTCAGTTTTATAAACATGGGCAATTTACAGACTAAAATAAAATGCGTGTCTCTTTGACCACCTTATCCCTAATCGTGCCTTTGTGCAAGGTGCTACAAAGAGACACACAGGAATATAATTTGCCTGTGCTTTTTTAAAGATGGCAGTGACTTCAAATGAGTATGGGTGAGACCAGGGACCAGTAAGGACCCTCTTGAAAGAGGCTCTTAGCTCTAGTCAAGTCTTCTAGACCAATATCTGTAGCATGATAGTCTCTTAAGCACACCTGAAGTAGAAAAGCCTTGTGTTTAGTTCTTTTGTAACTAACTAACTAACTATGTAGGTATGTCTCCGAACAAGCTAGAGAGTTTACCCGATGAACCAATTTCGTTCAAACTTTACACAACTATGAGGTATGAAGGCGACACTGAAGTGATTCTATTTTGGGCACATTGACAATTAAAAATGTGGTTTCTACAGGGCCATTTTATGGTCCCACTTTCAACATTCTAACTAGTATTGAATGCACAATCATGGATCAATAATTCATCAGCAGCAAAAAAAGTCTACTTGGTGTATTTTGCTGCTGCTAGCAAATTAACATTTATTATGACAGAGTCAATGTATAGACAGTTTCACTTGGAGTATCGCATACCATTGTATTGATCACTGCTGTAAATTCATTCTGAGATTTTCTCCTGCAAATTCATAAAGTTCTTAATTGTAAAGTATACATCGTTTTCAGTATATATCTTAACTGCCCATAAGTCAACGTTGTTCCAGCAACCCGTTTCTCTGAGCAGCTTGATCTAGTTTTAAACTTCCAGCACCAGCTGCTGAAACAAGCATCGTGTTTTCGTTTGTTGTAACTAATTAACTAACTAACTATGTAACTATGTATGTCTCCGAACAAGCTAGAGCTTTAACACGTTGCCCGATTTCATTCAAACTTTACATGACTAGGAGGTATGAGCACACACAGTTATTCAATTTTAAGGCGCTCTGCCAATTAAATTTTGCTTTCTAGAAGCGCTTTTTATGACATTTTTAATGATATTCAATGCACTTAGCCAGCAAGAAAAAAAATATTCCAACCAAGCAGCAAAAATTGATTATTGGATTTGAAAACTGATATTGATTATCATCTTGTTATTCAGTATACTATTGTATGGCAACACAAATATCTTTTTTGCTGGATATTTGATTCTGATTCATTCTGATGTTTTCTCTCAAATTCATAAATTTCTTGATTGTAAAGTATACATCATTTCAGTATATATCTTAATTGCCCATAAGTCAACGGTCGTTCTAGCGGCGCAGTGTTCTGAACAACACTTTGATCTAGTTATTATTTTGTTTATACCGATTTCAGAGAACAAGAAAGTATGCGACCAGTATATGAACTTTGCAACGTTGGAAACTGAAGCCAAAAGTTGAGATTTTAGATGATCTCGTTCCAAGAAGAGGACATAGGTGATCCAAAGGTTTGATTAGTAAGTCTTCCCAAGGACCCAAAACACTAAATCTGTAATTGTGCAGAAGTCAGGAGAATGAAAGTCACCTAGAGCTGCATTCAAGAACCATTTTCAATAAAGTACTAATAAGTGATAATTGTGTGTATTGGTTTTAGATATGTATTAGCTTTGCCAAATGGCATTACTGATCAAAGCTGCTCAAAAGATTTAAATATAGTCCTTTACTTTGTTAAAGTTTACCATTTGCATAACATATTTTCAATATTAACTCATATCGGCATACCCACAACGTAATCATGAAATACTCATCCTATGAGTATGTCTTGCATGCTCAATTGCCTTATCACTGAAATTTAGCAAGGATGTTAAGAGTCGTGATATCTTGCATTTTATTTGCAGGATATTGCTAACACTACTGGCAGAAATTGACATCCAGATGAGCACCATATCCTAACACAGACAGGGGGGGATTGCCCAGAGCTAGGAACAATGATTACTGTAAGAGGTAAAATGTTGATGTCCTATTCATCCTGGCCAAGAATTTACCTTAGATACTATATTTTCTTTTAACACCAGGGCTATCAAGTCCATACAACTGAATTAACCTTCTCAGTCATCACTGATACAAAATACTTTTTGCCTGTTGACTGCCAAGATGGGTAAAAGATTTCAATGAATATAACACGGGCAAAAAATTTCAATGATTTTAAATCTCTAACAAGAATCATTCCATGGCTTATAATGCTGCATATTTTTTGCTGATCAATAAGAACTGGACTTCTCTGAAATAGATTGCTCTCTCTGATTTTCACTATTAGGGCATCATATTCTTTTTTTTTTTTCTGGTAGTAATATTCATTCAAACTACATGTATGTGTCGGAACATTGGTCTATTCATTTTGACTGCTCTGGCTACTGATTTTAAACGTTGTTAGTTTGCTTGTGTTTTTAATTTGTAACAGCATGACCACCTAGCAACAGCTATGAAAGTTTTAAACACATTGACCGATTTCATTAAAAACATTTAAAGTAGAAATACATGTATTGTCCAAGTAACTAAGAGTAACATGTGAGTAACGTGCAAGTTGTTTTTACAATGTAAATTGATTTAGAATGATTTTTGCTTTGAAATACACAAAAATTTGCAAAATGAATGAAGATAGGTCCCTACTGATTTTTTGGTCAAAATACTGAAATTTTGGCCGTGGGATACTTGGCTAGAGAATAATTTAGTTGTTTAGCCAATTGGCTAAAAAGAAATTCAATTGGCTAAGTTTCTTTTAGTTGTTTAGCCAATTGGCTAAACCCGAGATGTGTGTAGCACTAGTCCAGTGCTGCAATGCAAGTCTCTTGAGAAGAAATAGTAGAGGAATGATTTGCAGGATGTACATGTACCATGAAACCCAATGATGATGTCAAAATAGAGCCTGTCCAAATTAATATAGAGACTGATTGACCCATTAATTCTGACAAAGAAAATTTTAAATAATGCATCACTAATTCAATAAACCCTTTTTTTTTTAGATTTTTTACTGTTCAGTTCCAAGTCCCAGCAGATATAGGTCTGGGTCTATGATGCATGATTTCAGGTAATTAAATATTTATTTTCAGGAATTGCCCGTAAATTTAATTAACACAATGTTTTGTAAAAAAACAAAATATTTGTTTGATTCATAATAATTTTTTTAAAAGTTCTTAAATTTTTAAATTTTCAAAAACCAACTTGGGGGGGCCCCAAAGGGAAAATTAAATTGATAAAAAAATTCCCCAAAATTTGGTTGATCCCCTTCCCCTCGTCTTCCCCAATTTTTTAAACCCACAGCGGGAAAAATTCCCCTAGGGTTTTTCCAAAAAACCCCAGTTTATTTGGGGGCTTTTAAAAAAAAGCGAGTTTCTGGGTTTTTGGCAACCTTTTTTTTTAAAAAGAAAAAAGAATCTTAATTGAAAAATTAAAAAAATAGGCCGGGGTTTGTAAAAGGGCTACCATTGCCCCATGAAACAGCTTTTTGGGTATTCTCAGACCTCGTTTTCCATTTCTACCAAAAGACAATGAACCCTCTTGCAAAGCATAGCATTGATGTAGCTGGTGGGCAGTACTTCCACTTGGGCATAAAATCTTTTTGGTAATTTTGGGTCTTGTGCAACAAGAATATAAACCTGAGCCATTTGCCATTGGACTGTGGGTGGGGACTTCAGAAAGCTAAAAGATGCAACTGCATTCCTGGAGAAATTTATCAGAGATGACCGACATTGAAGATGTTGGTGTCACATATGATAATAAAGTCTTTAAAGTCAAGATTAAAAATGTTATATGTGATACTCCAGCAAGAGCATTTGTCAAAAAGACAAAGGGACACACTGGATACTATGGATGTGACTATTGTGAACAAAGTGGTGCATGGATTAATCACCGGATGACTTTCCAGAAACTTTATCAAGGGCTCAAACTATACGTTTTAAAACTTGCTGGGCGGTGTGCCAACCTAGCGAGAAACTTCGTGCTACCCCTAGAACTGATATCAGGTTTGATGAAATGAAATATGAAGACCATCAGCTTGGTGAATAAATTTAAGAAACCTGAATGTTGGCGTGGTCTCACAATTCCCTCTAGACTATATGCATTTGGTTTGTTTAGGTGATGTTAAAAACTTATATCAATGTGGATACATGGTCACTTCATGTCAGATTAGGTAATAATGTCACTAAGCAAATCTCAAGCAGTATAAATGCAATCAAACGACACTTACCAAGGGAGTTTTCTAAGAAAGGTAGAACATTGGATCAGGTTGACAGATGGAAAGCTACAGATTTTCGCACGTTTTTACTGTATACTGGACCTATCATTCTGAAATCTAAGCTATCGCAGAATCTCTCCGAAAATTTCATGTTACTGTTTGTGAGTATTACTCTTTTTGAGTAGCTCTGTGCTCTGTCTTGACTATTGTGAATATGCAAATGACTTGCTATGCCATTTTGTAGAATATTTTAGTACAATATTTGTTAATTAGTTTCACAAAATAGCTCATGGTATTACAGATTTTTTTTATTCTTTTCTGTATGATGGAAGTTCATTTATCCTGGATCTGATTGTCATATGTTTATTTATATTTATTAAACAGGATAATAAAGTTCAGTTTACATTTTGAACTTTCGGCAATTGCTCTTGCCTTGTTCACAACAAATGATGACGTCATAGGTCGTCACTGTTAGGCAAGGTATTGAAGATCAACGGATATCCTGAGAATTTGTTGAACAGTAAGAAAGTGAACATGGATAAAACCACTGTTTCTAAGGACAATGCCCAGACTGAACAGAAGAGGATTCCCCAAGTAGTAATACCCTATGTCAAGTGTGTTTCAGAACATATAAGGAGGGTGTTACATAGGTACAATGTCCAGGCATTCTTTAAGCCAGTCAACACCCTTAGACAGTTGTTAGTGAGACCAAAGGATCCCTTAGATAAGAAGAGTGATTGGACCAGTATACAAGATTAAGTGTAACAATTGTGATGCGTCATATGTTGGTGAGACAGAACGATCCATGAAAATCAAGGTTCATGGAACATAGACGCCCAAGCTCTACGGGGTCGGAAGTATCCTGTCATCTACACACTGACCAACAGGGACATGGCATTTCAATAGAGGATACAAAAGTCTAATGTGTTGAATCTAAGTACTTTGAACGTGGAGTGAAGGAAGCGATTCAGATAAGGAGACAGACCTTCGCTCAATAGAGATGGAGGCAGACACACCCTTCCCACCATATGGAACAACGTGTTGACCCCTCGAGGGGGGGGGGGGGGGCACAGCTGGGGATTCTCCCGCACCAACAGTGACGACCTATGACGTCATCATTTGTTGTGAACAAGGCAAGAGCAATTGCCGAAAGCTCAAAATGTAAATTGAACTTTATTATCCTGTTTAATAAATATAAATAAACATGATTACAGATTTGTTATTTATTTGTGGGCGTGAAATTAATTTGGTTTATGATACTTATTTTTATGGTAACCTTTGGAATCATAATAGAAATGGAGATTTTTACATGTGTAACAAACTTTATTTTTGAATACAACATTCATGGTAATATTATTTTCAAAATGAGGAGGTTCTTTTTAGTTGTAAATACAACCATTTTACTCTGCAGTTTTCTTTGTGCTTTTCCTTTCAAATAGTGTACATTTTTGTGTATGCTTAGATTGTTTGTTGCAGTAGATCCTTCTGAAGAGTCCCTTTCCTCAGTTGCATCTTCTGGTGTAAGTCAGGAGGCAACTTCTGCCCCCGTGGAACCCCTTACCTCCCCTTTATCCCCATCAGTGGCCTTGCAGCCTATTGGTGCAGTTACAAATCATGGTAACTTTTGATTTAGAATTAAAATGTTTGCAATTGGGAAAATAATACATTTACTTTTCTCAAATATATGAAAATTAGTGATGTAAAAGTAATTTATGTTTAGATAGCAAATTAATATATAAAGATTTATGTAAAATAAGCCTCTAGTATTGCTATCTTTGTTATTGATATTTCTCTACCAAATCTATAACTGTATCAAAAACGCATTTTGTGATGACAGTTGATTTTTGGGGAAGTACCGGGTATTATCATCCTAAATTTTGCTTGTTATCAAGGTCAAGACCAAAATGCCATAACTAGATTTCAGGCTGTGTAATGGTCCTTTCTCAAATGTCTAGTGGAATATTTGTGTAAACTTTTCGATGGCATTTTTCCAACTGAGTGAAAAAAGTTAATAAAAGTGAAGGAGGTGATCTTTATCAGATATCTTAACCTGAAATGTTCAGCCCTCAATGAAGGTCAAACTCTTCTACATCTGAACCAACATCTTTGTGATATCTAACCAACATTGTTTTATATTAGTAAAACTGTAAAGACACTGAAGAAATATTTGAGATATAGCTGTAATCATTTACCTAACAGATAACTTTGTTCTGATTGCAGTGCAAGTACCTTCACGTACTGGGGAGAGTGAAGAAGAAGTGGGTGACAACCAAGATGTCATGGGTCCTGGTGTATTTGCACACATTCTTCAGAAGGATGCATTCCTTGTGTTCCGCAGCCTCTGCAAACTGTCCATGAAGCCCTTGTCTGAAGGCCCCCCAGATCCAAAGTATGTAGCATACATTATATTCTATGTTTTGAGATGATTATTTTTTGGAAGATTTAAACCCTTAAGTATATTTTCTAGTAAGTAAGCAACCATATGCAGAAGTTCATTTGTGTTGTAAAATTTTATTATAAATTGTGGTGTACTTTTCAGGTCCCATGAACTGCGGTCTAAGATACTGTCCCTCCAGTTGTTACTCTCCATACTACAAAATGCAGGTCCTGTGTTCCGCACAAATGATATGTTCATCAATGCGATCAAGCAGTACTTGTGCGTTGCACTCAGTAAAAATGGTGTATCTGCTGTCCCACAAGTTTTTGAGCTGTCACTAGCAATATTTCTAACGTTGCTGTCAAATTTCAAGCAGCATTTAAAAATGCAGATTGAGGTATGACTTTTTAGTAATTGTTTATGAATTACAAGTGTTTATAGTAGATTATCATATCTAATTTGTCTATCAGGACAGTAAATAATTTAACTTTATAATTTAGGTATTCTTCAAAGAAATATTTCTTCATATCTTGGAAACCCCAAGTAGCAGTTTTGAGCATAAATGGATGGTCATTCAAGCTCTCACTCGAATTTGTGCAGGTAAAATGAATCAATTATCATGAGATCATCTAAATGTCTGCCTTGAACAGCAATCTGCATTGATCCCTCTTGACAGTTTGGTTGTCGATAGATGAATGAAAGGATAAAAGGCTTTTGATAACTGTTGAAAATTGATAATTGCTATGAATTTAATCTGATGAAGAATATCATAAACTTTAGAAATTTTGTTCATACCTAGAAAGAATCGGCTGTAAAGTGTATCATTAAATAATAATTTAAGTTCTTATTTCCAGATGCTCAATGCGTGGTTGATATCTATGTCAATTATGATTGTGACCTGTCTCTTGCTAATATTTTTGAACGCCTCATTAATGATTTGTCAAAAATTGGTCAAGGAAGGCAAGCTATGGAGTTAGGTGATTATCTTTTTTCTTTTAAAGAAACTATAAAAAAAGTCAAACATCATTAATATGACCATAGAGTAGATATGGAACCAACTTAGGTGCTTGAAGTGGTCGCAATAGCGAAGTGGCCTCTTAATTGAATTTCTTTATGTGTTTACCTCAAACAGTCATTCTCTTGTATAGGTGTACTCGATAAATAGAGTTGGCTTTTATCAAAGAATACTAGTATACTATATGCGAACATCCAAGTAGGGCCATCCTCATATAAAAGTTGTCACAAAATTTAGATAGTATGAAAAGATTGTATCTGGACTGTTGACTTTCCTCAATTACACATGTAAAAGCTCATCCCCAAAATTAATTCTATTTTTTAACGCAAGTCTTTGGATGGTTGTATAATGTATATTTACTGTGTCTTAATTGAAGGTAATATTGTATAGTAGTTTTGAAAGATAATGAATCATGCTAACTCCAAACATTTCTCTAGCAATCATGTTGATTTCATTTGAGATAATGATGAAGTTTGATGAAGATTAAGTGTCCCTTCATAATTATCGCTGCTGAAACCAATACGATTATTGATGAAATAGTCTCTAAGGAAATGTTAATCACGATCCAGTGTCTTTCAAAGCAACATCATGCATGTCGATATTTGAGTAAAATGAGAATTTACATAATTGTTACTATAATAATACAAATGAAATGTGACTGCAATATTTAAGAATTTTCTAATTAAAATTTGCTTTCTACATTTGATTGATTTGCTTAGAAAAGAAATATATTTTGTTGTATAGGTGCTTCTCCAAACCAAGAGAAAGCCATGAGGATTAAAGGCCTAGAATGTCTTGTGTCGATTTTGAAATGCATGGTAGAGTGGAGTAAAGACCTCTATATTAATCCTCATTCTCAATCAAATTTAGGTAAGCATCGATAGACAAGTTAAATAATATGCAAATGTGCGTGTGGCAAGTGTACCTGTATTTTTCTCATAACTTGCCTGCATAGTAAGGATTGTTATCTACATTATTTTATGATCTTGATAAATCACACTGAAAAATTTACAATTACAAATTGATTCACGATCATGCATCTACTAAAAATAAATATTTGAATATCACAACTGTTATCCCTTTCCAGCTGGTCAGGAAGGCAAGCACTACATAGAGACTGATACAGACTCGGGTCATGGTGGCTCACTCAGTGCCATGAACAGCTCATCCACCATGACATATGGCAGCATGAATTCACTCAGTTCATCCAATTCAAACCTCAACATCGGCAGTAGTACAACACCAACAACAACCGCGTCAACTCCAGTGGCATCAGCGGCTGATAATCCAGAACACTTTGAGGTGCGAAAGCAACAGAAAGATCTGTGGGAAACGGGGATAGAAATGTAAGTACTATTATGATGTATGTCTATGCTAATAATTTTCAATATCTAATTATTATGTTTTAAATGTTATCTACAGCATACTTGATATTGAATAGTTGTTTCAGCAAGCATCAATAACAGTAAATTAAAAGAAAAAAAGCTTCTTGCTAGTCATCACTTACTTGTCAGTATACAAATGAAATACAATTAAACAATTATATTAAATACAATTTAAATTATTTTAGGTTTAACAAGAAGCCCAAAAAAGGCCTGCAATATCTACAAGAGCAGGGTTTGGTTGGCTTGAGAGCTGAGGATGTGGCTGAGCTTTTTCACTCTGATGAAAGACTAGACAAGGTACATGTTCTGTAATTTTAACTGAATGTATCCTATTGTTTTTTTAATATGAATGACTACAAGCACATTTATGCTTTATACCGTATACGACTGGTCAAGGTCTCACTTCCAGGTAAAGGTACACCACCCAAATTTGGACCATATATAAAACTTCGAAACATTGAAATGTTAATGTAAATTCACATTTTTGTAAAACCTCACCCGTAAATTGTCAAATTTTTAATCTAACTGTCCATAGGTAATGTAAATGTTTGTGTGCATGTGCGAGTCTTGTTAATATGAATGTGGAAACAATAAGAGAATAGCTAATGAAGCCAAAAAATTATATGCTGCATGGAAATCAAAGTGGAGGCATTATTGGAGGCATATTTTTTCATGATTTTTATCATTTGTTACAAATTTATTTACTTTTATCTTTAATATTCACTAATTTTGATCAATGATACTACAGACCATCACAAAGGTGTAGAGGTAAATTGTGTTGAATTTAACGCATTATGATGGGGTCTGAACACAGTTTGCCTTTAAAGTTTGAACCCTGAATAATGCAGTTTTATTTTCTTGTAGACTGTGATAGGGGATTTCTTAGGTGAAAATGAAAGGTAGGTCAACTGATTCTTTATGTTTGTGAGTGTGTGTGTGTTCAAAGACCTTTGTTTAAGTAAATGATCAGGTATTCTATTAAATCAATAACTCACAGAGCAAATAGTCACCTGAATTACATTAATATTTTGCAGCTTCTGCAAGGAGGTGATGTATGCATACATTGACCAAATAGACTTCACTGGCATGTTGTTTGTGCCTGCCCTGCGCTTGTTCCTTGAAGGATTCCGTCTCCCTGGAGAAGCTCAGAAAATCGACAGGCTCATGGAAAAGTTTGCATCTAGATACTGTGAATGTAATCATCAGTAAGTGAGATGGAACGAATTGCAATACAATTTGTTGCTGGTTTTGTACTATGGCATGATAGATGTTAGTGAGAGTCTTTACTGCATATCTAATATTAATCCTTAGTTAACCAGATCGTATTGCAATACTACCGGCATCGCACATTTGATGCAAAAATAACCCTCTTTTTGGATCATCTTTTCATACAGAAATACTCATTTGTTGATATCCTGAATCATGTGTCAACAATCAATAAGAGTATATACAATACAGTACATGTTTATAAATGGCAGTCTAGATAGTCTTACGCTAAAATGTGGCAACACCATGGTGTACGTCCAATTGAGGCTATCACCAAGGACAATATATAGAGGCCATGGGAAAAGTTTTATCTTGGACGTTAAATAGTAAAATATGGCAATCTTAGGCGTTTTTTTCTGTCAAAATCACCTGAGTCGATGGTTGATTAAGGGTTAATGTTAGGACGTAATTGTAAATCAGAAAACGAATGTAATTTATAGACGTTTTTGTTTATTTTAGAACTCAGTAAGTTGAACAAAATATTTAGAAAATTATTATTTGTTGAGTTATATTTTTATGAATAGTTTTTGTTATTGTTGCGTTTTTACATTTTAAAAATTAGTTCTCGTGTACATGTATATTTTTCAAGATGATAAAATTTGAATCAACATATTCTAGAATCTTTGAAGAAAAAAAATATGAATTTGATCATTTCAGGAATGACATATTCGCAAGTGCTGATGCAGCATATGTGCTGGCATACTCTGTGATAATGCTCACTACAGATCTTCACAGCTCACAGGTAAAGTGCTGATCTATGCAGCTAGTCCTACTATCAATGAGCTTTGAACTTCAAAGTTTAATACATGTATAGACAAATATATATAAACGAATGGTAAGCATTAGTCTCCCACACCCCTATACCTAAAATTGTTTGTTGACGGACACCTTATGTTGTTGCAAAATCATCTACAGGTTAAGCATAAAATGAAAAAGGAAGATTACATAAAAATGAATCGAGGAATCAATGACAGCAAGGATCTTCCTCATGAGTACTTGTCAGCCATCTATGATGAAATCGCAACAAATGAAATTAAAATGAAATACATACAGCAGGGCAAACCTGGAAAAGGAGCAAGTATGTAGCTTTCTGTACATTTAATCATGTTTTGGCAGCTAATATTGTTTTTATTTCTGAATGACATATAGAATATATTTCGTGAATGTTGAAGATGAAAGAGTTAGTTGTTTTATGGAGAAGACAGTTTGTTATTTGAATTAAATTCTTTTATGTTTTCCTGAAGATGTGACTAGCGAGAAGCAACGCAAGACCCTGTACAACATGGAGATGGAGTACATGGCTCAGGCTGCTAAGGCACTCATGGAGTCTGTCTCACATGTCAAGTCAAACTTCACAAGTGCCAAACATTTGGATCATGTCCGACCAATGTTTAAGGTACAGTAAGATTGTATGACCATTTTTTCCTATCAAAGCTAACAATATCAGGTATTTTTGTAGTTCTGTAAGTGATGTTTCTTTTTTGAACAACAACATCCTCATTTGCTAAATCACAAATTAGAATTCATTCAGATTGCACACATATACTACCCCCACTGATAAATAATCCTCCAGAATCGCTTTAAGAATATATTGTGAGCAAGAGGTGCGTAAAGAGTAGGGATGTTGACAAGTGGAAAATGTTTATGTTTGATCTTTACGTTGAAAATTCTCTCATTAGGCATATATCACATCACCATATTTACTTCTTATTCATTTACTTTTCAGCTTGCATGGACACCATTCTTGGCAGCATTCAGTGTTGGACTTCAAGATTGTGATGATGTAGAAGTAGCTTCTCTTTGTCTTGATGGGATTCGATGTGCAATCAGGATTGCTTGTATCTTCCACATGGAAGTGAGTACTGGTGATGTAAACATTCGACTCATTTCATTTTTATTTGGACAGTTTGTTTTGACGTAGCAAAACCTTTGTGTCAAAGATTATTTAAATTTTTATAGATATAAAGCTGGTAGACTAATGAAAATAATATTTGTTGTTGCATATAGACGGAAAGAGATGCATACGTGCAAGCACTTTCTCGGTTCACACTCTTGACTGCAACTTCTCCAATCACAGAGATGAAAGCAAAAAACATAGATACAATCAAGACACTCATTTCTGTAGCACACACAGATGGAAACTACCTAGGAAAGTCATGGCTGGAGGTAAAATGAAATAAATAAAAATGGATAAGAAATATGTATTTTAACTACAAAATGAAAATGACTTCAATATATAATTCTGTGACAGTGTTTGGATTATTTTGGATATTGCATTATATTATTGCATATTAATAATGTAAATGTCTTTCAGATTCTTAAGTGTATCTCCCAGCTAGAGTTAGCTCAATTAATAGGGACAGGAGTGAAGACACGCTACATCACTGGTCCAACAGGTCATGCTCCTGCAGGGCACCCCATCGAGTCTTTTGACCCTGAAGGTGAGCATGTTTGGGAGTGTTCCTATGGTGATGAAAATAGTGGCTACTATCTGTTGGTCACCTGAATGTATTTGATTTACTTCTCATATTAGCTTTTAATGATAATGCCCTGGTAATGTTTTGCCTGTCAGTGATTGCGCGTGGCCGACTAGACACAAAGAGTATGATGGCGTTGGCGGAGTCCATGGGTGAGACGAGCTCGCAGAGTGTGGTTGTTGCTGTTGACAGAATCTTCACTGGTTCTGTGAGGCTTGATGGTGATGCAATTGTGGAATTTGTCAAGGTAATCACTTTTGGATGTTGCATTTCATATCTGCAGCACTTAACAGAATCAACACTGAACTATAGGCATAGATATTTTAAACACTAGCTGTTGCTTTGTTTATATTTTTTCCCATTTTATCAGCTAGTTCTATAATTTGTAAAATCTTAATCTTAAAGAAAATTATAGTGCAATACATGTACCTGCAAGAAGTCTCATTGTTTACTTGATAAATTTGTAGGCCTTGTGTGCTGTGTCGATGGATGAACTTGCGAACCAGGCGCATCCACGTATGTTTAGTTTGCAGAAGATTGTAGAGATCTCATACTACAACATGGGCCGCATTAGGCTGCAGTGGTCGCGCATCTGGCAAGTGGTTGGCGACCATTTCAACAAGGTATGTGCACATTATAACTCATAATTGGTATTAATGTCACATTGACATTTTCATCGTGGGAATTTCTCATTTTTGCATTCAACATGCCCTAATATCATATTCTAAGGTCATATATTGTCATATCCTAATAGATATACAATGACTGCCTACACACCTAGATGATACCAAATAGATACCATGATTTTTTTGGTTTGTTTTTAGGTGGGTTGTAATCCCAATGAGGACATTGCTTTTTTTGCGGTTGATTCATTACGACAGCTTTCAATGAAGTTCTTGGAGAAGGGAGAGTTCTCAAACTTCAGATTCCAGAAAGACTTCCTAAGGCCATTTGAACATATTATGAAGAAAAATAGGTATACTGCATTACACAAGAATTGATGAATATATTTTTATGACATATGTTTGTGTAAATTTACCGTGTGGAGCAGATATAATGATAGATTTCATGTATGAATTTGTTCAATTGATTGCTCACATAAAGTGTGATGTACTGTTTTTCCAGATCTCCCACCATACGTGACATGGTTGTGCGCTGCGTGGCCCAGATGGTGAACTCGCAGGCGGCTAACATCAAGTCGGGCTGGAAAAACATCTTCTCTGTGTTCCACCTGGCTGCTGCAGACCATGATGAGGGCATTGTGGAGCTCGCATTCCAGACCACGGGCAAAATCATCTGTGAGTAATCACTGTTTTGCCACTAACACATTCATTTTTTTTCTTTTCCTTCTGTGCTTAAATATTATGCTTTGATAAAATGTCAGGCATGTGAATGATCACACCAGTGTATGTAAATATTATTGATGCTACAGTCAACCTGTATGCTATTTTGTTTTTGATTTGATTTGATTGGTTTATTATAGTGACATGGTATAAAAATTCAATTACAATAACATATATGTCAATTATGTTACAAATATATACCCAGCTCTTCAGGGCTTATCAGTCACCTATATCTAAACATATATACAATCTATGATATAATGAGGCTTAACTTAAATACTAACCTGCAGCTAAAGCAGGGCCATTTACATATATTACACAAAACATAAACATAAAATAACTAAGTAAATAACATAGCATAACACACACACACCATCATATATAGACATTTAAAGTAAATCTAATTTTTAAAAAGAAGGAATATGTTATGCCTAATCCTCCCATTTCATTACTGAACATCTTTGTAATAGGGGGGTAAGAGAGTAGGAGCTCCCCAATATGGTATATTTGTTATATATGTATACAGACACATATATATTTTTAATAGGTTATTTTTTTCCCTGTAGCTCAAGATTTATTTAGTGTTTTTGTCATTGATTGTTACATTCTACTTCTTTGTTGCTTTGTAATTTGACTGGAATTTTATGTATTTTTGCTACTAAACCATTATTATATATTATTATCTAATGTAATATAACTAAATTTGATTACAGCTAGCATATTTGAGAAGCACTTCATGGCAATCATCGACTCCTTCCAAGATGCAGTCAAATGTTTGTCAGAGTTTGCTTGCAATGCGGCCTTCCCTGACACGAGTATGGAAGCGATTCGTCTCATCAGAAACTGTGCAAAATTTGTCGCAGATAAGCCTCAGGTTTTCTTTATTCATAATTTTTTCAAAGTACATTCATATCATACAAGAGTGTATGTAGGTTGTTGAAAATGGTGAAGATAGTACATTTGAGTAAATAAACCATGTTTATGTGCAAAGAATTGGAGACTTTCATTTTTATCATAAATTAAAAAGTAGTTAAAAACAAGTAGTTAAGTGAACTAGATTCTCACCCTCAGAGTAGACCTGATTTAAGGAGAGATGATCATTTTGATGTTTCATATTATTCAGCTTATTCCTTTCTGGTCCTCTAGGCATTCAAGGACCATGGTGGTGACCAGGAGCAGATGATGAATGTCAGCGAGGCTGACCGTGTCTGGGTGCGAGGATGGTTCCCTGTACTCTTTGAACTTTCTTGTGTCATCAACCGCTGTAAACTAGATGTCAGAACAAGGTATTACTCGCATTGTTGATTCTATTTTCCATGAATTCGGTATACGTTTTTCAACATAACTATTGAATGTTTAGGATGTAAGCATGTCAGACTGCAGTAGTTATTTCTTAACTTTTGTCATCTAATAGGTATCACATCTTGTTTAAACTAGCATGTATTATTACGTATTTAACTGGGTTTTTTTTATAAAATTTACTATGCTCTTTTAGAGGCCTTACTGTGATGTTTGAGATCATGAAAACGTACGGTGATACATTCCAGCAACATTGGTGGCGAGATCTTTTCAGAGTGATCTTTAGAATATTTGATAATATGAAATTACCAGAGACCCAAAATGAGGTAAGTAATATTATTGCAGATAATTTTTTATGCTTATATTCATATTTGAATTAATTAGCAACAGTTGAATGCAAAAGTTAGAAAGCTTTTTTGTTTTTGTTCATGTCTTACTTTCATGATTTAGGAACTGAACATGACTTACCCGGTAATTGTAATTACTTAAATATTTTTATCCTAGTTAATTTCCTTACTTGCCAATACTGATTCTTTAGTCAGTTAAACCAGGACTATTAGAATTATATGTCAAGTTTTTTTTTAGTTGTACATTATTTGAATTGCTTGTTTTGTGTCTAGCATATAGTAGTGCAGTAGGTGATCTCTAGTTCAATCACGACAGTAATGTTTTGGGGGCAATTCCATCTTGCTTTCTTCTGTTAGTAATAGGTGATGCATTGTTGGAAATAAGTTTGAAATCATAAACTTATCATAAAGACTAGAGTTACAGCCTTGCCAATGAATTACCAGTACCGGTACTTGCCAAAAAAATGCTGGAAGGCCTGAGTGATTCACTGAACTATTTATACTGTAACAATTGTTGTTTTCAAGAACATGTTCCATAATTATGAGCATTCTGGGGAATACGTTTTTTGTTATGGTATACATAGATAGTGATCCAGCAGTACTAGTAGAGATTATATAATTTTCAATATTTGTGTCATTAATCTAGAACATCAGTATTTAGCCGCAAGTTTGTTGCATATCAAGTCAATTGTCTATATTTTATATTTGTTGCGTATATTGTCAAACGGGTGTGAAATTAGATAGCCATTTGTTACTCTAAAAAATTAAGGGGCCTTCCAACAAGTTATCAGTCCTAGCCGGTCGGACCGGCTACGTTTTCAAATATAGGATATCTAACACTTGTCGTTTGGTTATCGTGCAGTTCTTTTTCCTACTTCCTAATACCTCTAGTTCAGTTAAGTATCAACTAATTCATGTGACCATCAACCACAAGTGACACTCACAACCAGAGTGGGTATTTTTTGACAGCACGAACTTGTGTATGAGGCTGCGAAGGAGCTACGTATGGCGGCTCAGAGTACTGTAAGCAAATATTCTTACATCTGCTCAACTTTTATTTACGTGTATGTGTGTGTGTGTATATTTTCCATTTAGGACAACAATTTCTGTCAAGCTTCACATTCCTGCATTTAGTGTTTGATAATTTATTTTAGGCTCTTATTTGTCTAACATGACTTGATTTGATACAACTAATGTTTTATTTGTTTTTAAGCTATTTCAGCTATGGAAGGAATTATGTGCATTATTTGTTATGCTTTTGGTGTCTTTTTTGGTTCCTGATATATACATGTAGTAGTGTTTTGTTTTTATTATTTGACAGCAGTTGCTAGACAATTATTTTTACTGTTTTCAAACATCAAATCCTTTTTTTTGCCTTTGGAATTGGAATTACTGTTAAAGATTAAATTAAATTAAAGGAAAATACATTTGTTGATCTTTATTTTGGTGAAATGTTTTGATTTGCTCATTTTTTGTGACGGTACCTTAAATTTCTTCATGGAAGCAAATGTCACTTGGTTATGTCATTTATCTATGACTTCATACTTATAATATACTTAACGATGCTACATTTTTATACAGATTTGTGATGTGTAATATGATTCTGGACTAACTCTAATGAATTGTTTGATTCAAATTGAGGTTTAAATATGGTATTTTTGTAGAAAGCTGAATGGATGACGACGACATGTAACCATGCACTTTATGCCATCATTGATGTGTTCACGCAGTTCTACGACAGTCTCTTTGCAATCTTGATGGATGACTTATATGACCAGCTACGTTGGTGTGTCCAGCAAGGTTAGTTTGGATTTATTTCATTTCAAATATGTGTATCATTGACATAGTCACCACCTGTGGATTGTAAGTTATTCTTTAATTGATTATTTATGGTTTTAAATATAAGTTTAGCCAACCGATTGTTTGTACATTATTAAAGATATTTTTCTGTACCTGATGTAAGATTTTACTTAATTAAGTGCAGGATGAAGCTGCCATTTCATTTGATTTTTAATACCTCTGTATTCGAAAGAATTCTAAAATTATAAATTTTCCTGTCACAATATTTATCATTTCATCATTTCAGATAATGAACAACTTGCAAGATCTGGTACAAATTGTTTAGAAAATTTAGTCATATCAAATGGCATGAAGTTTTCACCAGAAGTTTGGGAGCAAACTTGCCAGTGTATTTATGATATATTTATCACTACCATTCCACATGGGTATGCTTCTTGATTATTATAATTTACACCACACACACATTTGTTATAATAATAGTTATTTATTGATTTGTTGAAGGATTATAAAATTTTCTTTGTAAAAGTAGTAAAGCTCACCATGTAGGTTTTGTTATGAATGTGCATCTTTACTGTATACTTAGCTTACTGCAATGGCGTCCAGATATGAAGATTGACGAGTTAGAGCGAGTTCAGCAGTCCATAGCTGGTAATAATTGTCCCAATGTGCCCTCAGAAAATCATGTCACATCACAAGTACAAGAGGTGATTTTTTTATATATACCATTTACAGTACTGACTCCGTCAGGACCCTGAAGCGAAAAATAAAAAAATTACGTTATGATGGTTTATGTTTCTTTACAATTTGTTCTCATTATGACAACTGTTACGAACAAAAAAAGCACCTGTTGCTTCTGCAATGTACAAATTTTCTTCTTGCTTCGTTATGTGATTTATCTTTTTTTACGCTTGAATTACACATTTTATGGCTGTTTCCTGTAATAAAAAGAATTTTTGAAACTCCATGACCATGCTATCCATTTTGACAGATTTTTGTTTTACTGGATGTCTGAACATTGTCCGCATCATTTGAACCAATCAGCGCTGCTGGTGTGCTGAAATGTCACGAGAATTCCCAAACAAATCCCAATATGTATGAACATAAATGGATCAAAGATGGACTGAATTGTGTGGAAGTAGCAGAAAATATTCTGATTGTTGATTTCTGTTCATTTCGTTAATCGTAAGTTCTATAGTTTCGGCGATTGAGCAATATTAAGAAAACCATCATGAGAAATACTTTCTTACAAAATGTTTTGATTTATTCAGTTGTATTACGCTGATTCCTCCAATTTCGTTATGTTTCAGGGTCCTGACTCAGACAGTACCGTAGTTACAACATTTTTATGTATATATTAAAGAACATGCATAATTTCACTTTCTTCCTTCTTTGGGCCAATATTGGTGGAGAGTATAGTCTTGATTATGTGTATGGAAAAGAGTATGGTGAGTAGAATATTGAAATGCATGTAATATTTTTTTTTAAATATTTTTTTATCTAGGATGCAACTAGCCCTGAAACGAGGGGCATTATGAAGCACTCCGATCCATTTCATGGTGCAGACATGGAGTCAAAAAAACAAGCAAGTCAGAGTAAGCAATATTGTTATAATAAGGATGCGGATACTTTATTAGATTAGAACAAAAGGAAATGTTTTGTGAACATGCCATAACAAAGTATATCAGTGGTACAACCACTGCTGAGTCTATTTCAATCAAAACACAAATAACAGATGATAAACAGTGGAATATACAAGTACATATAAAACAAAACAAACAACACATTAAAGTTACTGAATACTGACATTG
>CM032669.1:58790730-58809880 GCA_019095985.1 Streblospio benedicti | reverse complement strand
TTATGTGATTTATCTTTTTTACGCTTGAATTACACATTTTATGGCTGTTTCCTGTAATAAAAAGAATTTTTGAAACTCCATGACCATGCTATCCATTTTGACAGATTTTTGTTTTACTGGATGTCTGAACATTGTCCGCATCATTTGAACCAATCAGCGCTGCTGGTGTGCTGAAATGTCACGAGAATGCCCAAAAAATCCCAATATGTATGAACATAAATGGATCAAAGATGGACTGCATTGTGTGGAAGTAGCAGAAAATATTCTGATTTTTGATTTCTGTTCATTTCGTTAATCGTAAGTTCCATAGTTTCGCGATTGAGCAATATAAAGAAACCATCATGAGAAATACTTTCTTACAAAATGTTTTGATTTATTCAGTTGTATTACGCTGATTCCTCCAATTTTGTTATGTTTCAGGGTCCTGACTCAGACAGTACCGTAGTTACAACATTTTTATGTATATATTAAAGAACATGCATAATTTCACTTTTCTTCCTTCTTTGGGCCAATATTGGTGGAAAGTATAGTCTTGATTATGTGTATGGAAAAGAGTATGGTGAGTAGAATATTGAAATGCATGTAATATTTTTTTTTTTTTTTTTTTATCTAGGATGCAACTAGCCCTGAAACGAGGGGCATTATGAAGCACTCCGATCCATTTCATGGTGCAGACATGGAGTCAAAAAAACAAGCAAGTCAGAGTAAGCAATATTGTTATAATAAGGATGCGGATACTTTATTAGATTAGAACAAAAGGAAATGTTTTGTGAACATGCCATAACAAAGTATATCAGTGGTACAACCACTGCTGAGTCTATTTCAATCAAAACACAAATAACAGATGATAAACAGTGGAATATACAAGTACATATAAAACAAAACAAACAACACATTAAAGTTACTGAATACTGACATTGATATATGATTGGAAGTGCTCTCAATGTGTGGAAATCAGGCATAGAAAATAGTTTACTAATTTTGTGAGATTTAATGCACTGAGTAATCATGTCAAGAATTTAGAACTAGAAAATATATTATCAACAAACTTGGAATAAACTAATATAAAATCTGATAGTGTAGAAGTATTTAGAAATAAGTATGTTCTCTATTTTAGAACTTCCTGCTGAGCAGAAGCTATTTGCATCTCTTCTCATAAAATGTGTTGTACAGTTAGAACTTATACAGACGATAGACAATATTGTCTTCTACCCAACCACTAGCAAGAAAGAAGATGCTGAAAATCTTGCTTTGGCTAAGGTAAAATCTGCAGTAAGTAGAGTTAAGATTTTTTTATATTTAGTTCAGTGAATTTCATTTTGTTTTGTTTAAAGGAAATTAAGCCGTAATTAGGTTACAAATTTGTGAAATAAAAAGATGGGAGACTAGTTTTTAGAACGAAAAAAACTATATAATTCTGTTTATGCTAGGTTTTAAAATGCCTCAAAGGTAACAATGACTGTGAAGGATTCCATCAAAATGTAATGTAGTCTCACACACCCCAGGCGACTATTCAAAATGTAAAACCCACAGTTAAATGGTCCACTTTTATACAATAAAAAAGAACAATGGTCCACTTTTATGGAGCTTGTGACAAAATGTACATTATCCCATTTAATCCTGTGGTCGGAAATGCTACCACCCCAATGTTTTGTAAACAAAGAGGGAGCCTTGTGTGCTTATACTATGTGTTCCAACGGAACCTCCCAATGTCAATCCACCCGTTATTCTCTCTGTTTTAATTTATTTATAATTTTTATCAAACGCGTGTTTTTTTAAATTTTTGCCAAACTTGGACACGTGAATAATAATTATGATAATTGACCATGCATGTGCAGCACTGTGCTCGCGAGATGATATGTTGCATGAAAATGTTATGGGCATTTTGCACGATATAGGACCATATTGGTTCTATCTTGTAAGTGTAAATATAATTATGCACTATAACCCTATGACATACTCATGTTCATAATTGTTGGTTTCAGTCAGATTTAGACTGCTCTCTAGACGCTGGTTTGCAGCAGCAAGAAGACCAGGGCATGTACCAGTACCTGCACTCTCAACACCTCTTCCGCCTGGTAGACTGTTTACTTGAGTCCCACAACTTTGCTAAGGCCTTCAATACAAATCATGAGCAAAGAAATCTTCTCTGGAAAGCTGGTAAATATAAAGTTTAAATTTCTGTGATTTCTTTAGGTCACTAAGTAGAAGACAGTGCTATATCAAGTGTCATAATGGTAATGTTAGTAATTATTTCATACTCTTAAACTTTTCCTCTTCTTCATTGTCAAAACGTTTCCATTCATGTAAAAATAAATATCAGAGTTTGTGACCACTAGTGTTTGACTTTAAAATTGCATACTTACATGTACTAAACACAAAAATATTTAAGAATACTCTAGTTTCTTTAAAGTCTCTCAAATTCCTCCTGTTATATGTAATCATTGACTACATTAGACTTGAATAATTGATCTTAATTGGTTATAGTCTTTAAACATATTTTTTCTATAGTTGTGACATCAATAATATGCAGAAAAAAACCCCATACCAGTTTGCTTTCTTATTTTCTATAACCTACAAATATGTCTTTATGATATGCCTCTCCTGGTATCTTTTGTTGATACAGCTAATTTTTTCATTGGAAATTTGTTTTATTTTCATCAGTGCATCAACCACGCTGAATTTTTAGTTGAAATAATTTACAATGTTATTTTCTTTCATACAGATGAATTATTAAGCCTACATTTTCTTACCATATATCATTGCATATAGGTTGAATTAATGCCAATATCCATTTTATACAAGGGGAAATGGGTTTGGGTAGGGATGAGAGGTAAACTTGTATCTGTGCATCTTTTAGATCATTTTTGATGATGGTTGAAATGTACAAAAGCATACCAGTGTACAGATTTCACATGTGCCCTTGTGCTAGGATTTGTAATACCGAAGTATGCCATGTAACATATGATACTTGTATCATCGCCCATATTGATTGCTATTACAATCACAACATTTTTGGGGGTCTTTGTGTTCTGATGTCCATTCAGAAAAAAAAAAAGTTTTTTTCAATTGTGATTGTTGAAGGCTAGGTCATAAAATAGAATATTCATAATCTACAATGTAGACCTTTATAACATAATTCTGATGAGAAATACGCAAAATGTTATTGATTTTGCGAAGAGTATTAAGAGCACACTGTTTGAATTTTCCCAAAACTAACTAATCTGGCCAGAATTTGTATAATTTCGATGCTAAAACAAGAGATCTCATGTTAAAATTATGTCATTCTATATGGAATGTTATTTAGTACTCTAGAAGTCTATAGCTGTTGTGATTTTTTTCTGCCTTACATTAACGTATAATGTCATCTTCATTGTCAGAGTCGTATATTCACCCTGGAATCAAACTTGCTTTGGGTAGGATAAATTGTGATTCCCTTCCCTTGTGCATGATGTCATTGTTGCATGGCTATGAATTGTAATATCCCATATAAATAAAATTTGAAAATTATTGAGCAAAAACAACCATCCCATGATATTAACGATTATTACTAATTATTAACTCAGATATTGAATGATAAAGCTAATAAAATATACCAAGTACCTTTTCATAGTTACACTGAACTAACTTTAAAGCTTATACCATAGAAGCTTTCTATTTGTTTTCTAACTCTTGGTCAGCCGTTTTTATTTGTCACCAATAAACTATATTATGATATCCTTAGTAGAGTTATGCATGCTTTATTTTGGTGTTCCTGTTTCTCTTGTGAATAATCTGTTCATTAATGAATGAACTTTTCAAATGGTTTGTCCACTTATATCTATTCATTTGAATTTTTGAATTATGGAAATCATACATATAAAATATATATAAAGAAATATGTAAATAATTAATTCTTTGACATTGCTACTAGTTGAGGCAAAATAGTCCACCCTACTAATTATTTTGTGCTACTGTTGGTAAGTCAGCTGGATATGCTAGACTTTACTTTACCTTGATAATGGTATTTGAATAAATTTTCTTGGCTAATAATGACAAAATTATTCTACTTGTTCATAGATTTGTTTTCTAATTTAAAGAAATTTTTTTTTTCTGAGAGTTTGTGTATATCAACTTAAGTTTTTCGCAGAGAAATTAGTACAGGCATTTAAAAAGACGATACAAGCTCCAATATTTGAAGAATCCTCTACGAAAAAGAACCAATAAAAAATATTGTCAATTTTTTCTATGCTTATACATAAGTTTCTTTTGATGAAACTTGACATTTTTCACTTGCGTCTGATTAATATATGAACCAAACTAAATTTTTATGTAGACTGTTCTTAGTAATAGGAATATCCATAGGGTATACAATTTGAGACACTACTACTCACTTTAAACGTAAAGCTTGACGTTGCGGTCACCATCACGGTACCTTCAACTGAAGTGACTCTTTCTGGATCTTGATGACGTCACATTGGCACTTGTCTGACAGGTGGAATTCCCATCCTTCTGTCTGATGGGAATTCCACCTGTCAGACAAGCGCCAATATGACGTCATCAAGATCCAGAAAGAGTCACTTCAGTTGAAGGTCCCATGATGGTGACCGTAACGTCAAGTTTTACGTTTAAAGTGAGTAGTAGTCTCAAATTGTATACCCTATAAACTAAATTTATATTTGATTTGAAATTAATTTACACAAGCTGACAAAAACAGGAAAAATATAATTGCCAATTTTTAGGCACTAGACTTCTATGAACACATTGATAGTAAGCAAATTTTTAACTATTTTTCAGGCTTCAGAAGCAAATCCAAACCAAACCTATTGAAGCAGGAGACGCAAAGCCTAGCATGTTCACTGCGGATCCTGTTCCGCATGTACATGGACGACCAGCGCAGGGACCATTGGGGCCAAGTGCAGAATAAACTCATAAGGTGAATAAAATTTATGCTCTGTCGAATACTACAAAATAACCTATCCGGAACTAACTCAGCATTTACAGTCTTTGACTTGGCCTGGGTGGGGATTGAACCCCGGACCTCTGGGTCGACTGCGCCGCAAAGCGACTAGCCAACAAAGCCATTGCCATACCAACTACGCCACATCCACAAGGCTAAAAACCTTTGCTTCAATGACGTATTGGATACTCACTACTAGCTCTGATGTCACGTCTTACGTCCAACGTATGTCCATGATGATTAAGTATCTCCTTTATAGTACTGAGTAGATCTAGTGTATTGTTGTGGAGATTCGCAGGCCAAGTCAAAGACTGTATAAGTCAACTTGGTTCTGAATGTACTAAAAAGTACCATGCATGTTAAACCTCAACTATAACCTTACTAAATTTCATATCATAGCATGCGAATCTCCACAACAATACACTAGATCTACTCAGTACTATAAAGGAGATACTTAATCATCATGGACATACGTTGGACGTAAGACGTGACATCAGAGCTAGTAGTGAGTATCCAATACGTCATTGAAGCAAAGGTTTTTAGCCTTGTGGATGTGGCGTAGTTGGCATGGCACTGGCTTTGTTGGCTAGTCGCTTTGCGGCGCAGTCGACCCAGAGGTCCGGGGTTCAATCCCCACCCAGGCCAAGTCAAAGACTGTAACCATGCATATTAAACCTCAACTATAACCTTAATAAAGCAATTCTACCTAACTTCTTGCATTATCGCTCATTGGGTTGTTGAAAACATGTTTCTGATAACTCGAGGTTCTGATAACTCAAGGTTATCACTCTACTCCCTTCAAATTCGACTTAACCGGGTCCGACGGTACATAGCATTTGACTATATATTTATTTATCCTCTTCAGTCTTCGTAGGTCATGGACCTGTTACTGATTATAACTTTTCTTAGCCGATTCATCTTGTCGCAACAATAACTAAGTGCGTGGGGAAGGTGACATATCAGGATCCAGTGTGTAATAGAATTTTTGCCAGTGTTTATCAAGTCTGTTTTTGAGAGTGTTTATGGTTAGAGCTAGGACCACTTCATCAGGTAGCTTGTTCCATGGGTTTACCACCCTGTATGTGAAGAAGTTCTTCCTCACCGCTTTCTCATGTCTTTTCTTCAATAGTTTCAAGCTATTTCCCCTGGTGTTGCCTTTATGATCAATCTCTAGTGGACAAGGATCAACATGGTACAGTCCATGTAAGTACTTATAAGCTTCAATGATGTCCCCTATTGCTCTCCTGTAATACAGGGATGGGAGTTTCAGCTTCTCAAGTCTTTGGATATAGTCCAGACCCCTCAGTTGTGGTACCATCATTGTGGCCCTGCGCTGGACTCCTTCCAGTAGCTTCCTCTGACGCTCAAACTGGGGGTGAGCAACTACATTACATTATTCAAGGATGGGCCTGACCAATGACTTGTACAGAATCGTAAATGCCTCTGCTTCCAGGTTGTCAAATGACCTCCTGATCAGACCAAGTATTTTGTTTGCCTTGTTGACTTGGCCCTCGATATGGCTGTCGAAGCTAAGCTCATTGTCCACCTTGACTCCTAGGTCCTTCTCTTCATCAACTACCTCTAAATTTACATCTCCCATGTTGTAGTCTTTTCCTGGGTTTTTTTCTTTCCTAAATGCATGACTTTGCATTTTGTGGCATTGAACCTCAATTGCCACTTGGAAGACCAGTCCTGGAGCTTGGTGAGGTCACTTTGTAATGCATCATGGTCTTCTTGGGAGCTCATTTCACAGAACAGTTTGGCATCATCGGCGAACAGAGCAATAAGGTTTTGGACAGCTTCTGGCATATCATTGATGAACACAATGAAATACAGCGGCCCGAGGACCGATCCTTGCGGGACACCTGAGAGGACATCTGACCACTCTGAAGTCTCCCCATTAACCACTACCCTCTGCCTCCTGCCAGTGAGGAAGGCCTGGCTCCATGACAGTAGGTTTCCAGTGACTCCATACGCCTTTAACTTCTTCAGTAGCCTCATGTGTGGGACGGAATAAAAAAAATGCCTTGGCAAAATCCAAATATATAGCATCAAGGCTACCTCCATCTTTATTCAGTATGCTGGTCCATATGTCTAGACAGTGCAGTAGTTGTGTGGAACAGGATCTGCCACTTACAAAGCCATGTTGACATTTGCTGAGGAGGTCGTTTACAATGATGTGTTTCATAAGATGTTCTCTGATGATGCTTTCCATGGTTTTGCACACAACACTAGTCAGGCTGACTGGCCTGTAGTTGCCACATTTTGATTTGGAGCCCTTCTTAAATATGGGTGACACATTTGCATCCTTCCAACACTGGGGGAGGTATCCTTCTTCTAATGACTTGTTCATGATGGTGGCTAAAGGGCTGGCAATGACTTCACTCAGTTCTTTCAGTACCCTGGGGTGTATTTGGTCCGGTCCTGGTGATTTAGAGGGGTTAAGCTTTTCCAGCTTCTTCTTGATATCACTTGAGTCAATCTTTAGGTCATCCAGGGGCACTTTGATCTCTCTTTCTGGCTCCAGGTCTGGAATGTCATCTGTGTTCTCTCTTGTGAAAACACTGGTAAAGAATTCATTGAGGGTCTGTGCCTTCTCTTTGTCGCTACTGACTTTGCCCTGTGCAGTGTCCAGGTTGCCTATGCCTGTTCTTGTCTTGAGTGCTGTTTGCATATTGGTAAAAAGCTTTAGGGTTGCTTTTGGCTTCTTTTGCTATGGACTTTTCAAATTCTCTTCTGAGTTTCCTGGTTTCCCATCTGGCCTGGTTTCTTGCTTGGGCATAAGCATGCTAATCTTTGCCTTCACGGGTTTCAAGATATCTTTTGTATGCATGTGCTTTTTTCTTGACTTTCTTCAGAGCAGATTCTTTCATCCACAGTGGTTTGCCTAGCTTGGTAACATAACTCTTCTTCTTTGGAATGTAGTCATCAATGCCTTTTCTCATCCTTTCTTCAAGTATAGCCCAACACTCTTCACAACTCTTGCCCACAAAGTCTTCATCGCAATTATATGACGCCATTTTCTCCCTTAGCCTGTCATAATTTCCTTTGCTGAATTGAGGTTTAGCAGGCCCGGCTCTTTTCTTCTCACAGTAGCACACAAAATCAAATAATAATGAGCAGTGGTGACTTTTTCCAAGTGGAGCATCATGACGTAGTGACTCAACCATACCCTCTTCATTACTAAATACCAGATCAATGGTTGAGGGTTTTTTGTCAGGGGGGTTATGGGTAGCCTCAGTAACATGTTGTACAAGGAAACAGTCTCTTAACACATTCCAGGAACCTATAGCCTTTGCCTTACACTACCTTCCGCAGTTGTTACTTTCCAATTAATGCTAGGCAGATTGAAGTCTCCAAATATCATCTTATGAGAATATTCTTTCAGATCAGCTACTTTCCTCATGACGGAGAATAACTTAGCGTCATTTATGGCATCACTTGTGTTTGGCGATCTGTAAATACACCCCACAAGTAATTTATCCCCATCTCTCAACTTTATCTCAGCCCAACAACTTTCTTCAAACTTAATATTCACAATGTTTTCAACTGGTGCTGCTTTCAAATGTGCGGCAGTATATACAACAACTCCTCTTTTACAGTTTGCAAGGTTTGAACAAATTTCATAGCCATCGATTTGTAATTCAGAGTCTTGTGCAGGGGTGGTGGTGTTCTTTGGCACGACCTCAGTGATACAAATAACATCAGGTGTGTGCAGTGCAATAACAGAAATTAACTCAGATCTCTTATTCAAAAGATTATCTGCATTTGTGTAATAAAAAGTGAGTTGGCCGGCCCTATTTACATGTGCTTTACTCTGTTTTTTTACTACTATCTAAAGACCTCCTGCTGCCCCGCCCTCTTGGGGTGGCTTTGGTCTTCCTATCACTACTTTGTTCCTTCTTATGACCCAGTTTACCTTCTCTCCCCTGTCCTTCGACTCCTTCTCCTTCTTTCTCTTCTCTGCAAGCAATTTCTTCCAATTCGCTTGTTCGTTTGGGGTCATGTCCCTGTTGATATGTACTTCACGGTAGTGTTCAGTGTCTCTAAGATTAGATGCATTTCTCAAAATCTTTGTTAAATCTTCTTTGCTCGTAGTTTTGGCTCTGAGGGGTCTGGGTTCAGCACCAGGTTTGCCTAATCTAGTTGCATTTGTGAAAGGAACAAGAGCATCAACTTTGCTCAAAGCCTGTCTTAAAGATTCAACATCATGATTTTTTCTGTGCTCCCCATTCTCCTTATCACTCTCAGGTAAATTGAAAACTACAAAGTTCAGCCTCCTATCATTTCTCTCAGCCATTTCGGAGACACAACTTTCAGCAAACTGACTTAACTTCTCTTCAAACTGCTTCTGGGCTTCAATTAATGACTTAATAGCCTGGTCTCTGGTCTCTGTCAATTTTATCCTTTGCCTTATCATTGGCAATATTGGTTGTCATGGTAGCCAAGCTTGTTTTTATGCTAGTAATATCTGCCTTGATTGTGTTCATCTTGCCAGTCAACTTGTTTTCTAGTGCTGTGTTTGCATTTGTGATCTCTGTAGTGATTTCCCCCCTGGCTTTTTCAAGATATCTCCTACACCTTTCTTCAATATCCTTATCAACTTTCACTGCTTTAATGGCCTTCTTATTACATTTCTTACAAAACCAGTGGATGGTGATGCTACTGTCAGGGTCTGTTAATATGTCATACTGCCTATCATTAACATCTGCACATTTTTGACATTCCCATTCCTCACATCTTTCACATTCAATCAACTTGTCGTTTTGATCAGTAAATATCACTTTACATACCTTGCACGTGAGCTCATTCGGTATTTCTTTCTTATCAAACACTTCTTCGATATTACTAGAACTAGAATTGGATAATTCTTGAGCAACCTCACTATTCGTTGTAGAATTTGTTACATTTCTGTTACTTTGCCTGGATTTGGATTCGCTTGAAGAAACATGGCTGCCATTTCTGCCGGTTGCCTTTGTTACAGATGCCAATTTCTTTTTCTTCCCATCTTCTTTTCCTGAATCCATCGTCACTCGTCTTTTTACACTACTGGTGCAGCAATATACTCTTGCTATAAATTCTAATTCTTATCTGTTTCTTTTTGAGTTTCGTGGGCGATAATACAGTGTGTCTAAAGACACGGCCACTGTCAAAAATTGGACACCAAATATTTTGTTTAAACACCTCACCAAATGCTGTAACACCCATCCACGATCAATCATATATCCAGTTCTTGATTTACCAATTCAAGATTTCGTTCTTGCTAACTAGCTACTCATATAAAACATTAATATTCGAAGAGCAGAAAATTTTTCTTCCCTTCCCGCCACGCATGCGCAACACATATATTGGACAGATCCTTTTGACCAGGTGCGTATGCTAGCTGCGGATGGTGTTAGGCACTGCCTATTCATATTAGTTTAAAGAAAGTATGCATATAGTAAAGAGTTATTCATAATATTTCTTTTTCCTTAAAATTTCTGCACATATTAAATTAAAGCAAGACATAATATGAGGTGTTTGGGCCTTAAGTAAGTGCTTATCTATGCATATTAGACATTTATTTGATCCAGTGTTCCAATGCATTGCATGCACTTTCCTGTTAAGGCAGTAGGACCCTATAAACTTCACTGAGTACATGTATATGGTTCTATGCTTAACATAGAAAATACGTTGGCTCCTTCATGTACTTGTGTGACATAAATCTTGTGTCCCAATAATGAATTCTAAAAGCTTGTACCTTGGATATAAGCCACACACACATTTCTTTGTGAACAAACACCATGTCAAAAAGTGTTGCGAGAACTTCATGAAAATTCTTAAACATGCAACATAGCACTTACTTACAAACCCCATGTAGGGATCTTGGTTTAAACATATTTTTTGGAAATGCATATGTACAAAAGGATACGCAATGGCTAAAAAGCGACAAAATCAGGGGTCTTAAAATACGGTTACTAAGTATTGGAATATTCGTCCACGTCTATCAACAAAAATAAACCGGGTTAATATTTTTAACATCCATTGAATCATGTTATCAGAATTATTTTAGTTCTACAAAGTGACTGCAGGGTACTTGGAAGTAATTTATTAGTTTGATTTCGCACAAATTTTCTTCAATAGGTATTAATGCCTACATACATGTATATATATATTTGCAGTGTTGGCCGTGACGCGCTTCGTTATTTTCTTACACTGCAATCCGACACTCACAGAGACGCATGGAGTAATTTGTTACTTCTCTTCCTCACAAAGATTCTCAAATTGCATGAAGATAGAGTAAGTAGTTTCCACCTCCTATATATTGAATACTGCAGGACTAGTTACACATAAATCTTGTTCCTCAAAATCTACTCCGTCACAAAATAATGTGAATATTATTTGGATATTCAGTATTGCATGGCAGGCTTTTTTTCCCCCCAAGACTAAAAGTGCTTAGAACGCTAAATTCACCAGTATCATTACTTCTGCTGCATAGTATATGGACTTCTAAACTAGCATAACATTGGGAGAGCACAAAGGTTTTTTATTCTGAAAAATAGCTGTTTATACGTTAAATTAACCAGAATTTGGCTCTTGTCAGGAGGATGAGTTTCTTAAATTTTCTTGTTGGTTTTAACCATAAGTTTTTACTTGTCCTCATGCATGGGCGTGTGGCTGATTCTAAACTAATTGGGACCAAATGGGACCTGCTATATTTTCAAAGAAATTCTGTAATGGAGCTGAATAGTTGGAGCTCTGGTTTATACTCTCCACATCATATAATACCAACATGATTGCTTAAATATCAATACAGGATTGACCAATCATTCGGAGAAAAAAATCAATAATATTTAACGTGTTTGCTGTTTATTAACCAGGCAGAACAATATTTATATATTTTGTCATCAACAGGGGGAGTATATACCCCCTTGATCTTAAAATCTAAATGAATTAATGTTACAAATCTCAATATGCAAAAGCCGTTTTCTCAAATCTCAATCAATTCATCACAATGAATTGAAAGGTCAAATCTCAATTCTTAATAAATTAAAAACCCAAGTCTCAACTCTCACTGAATTGTATATACCGCCCCTATCAACTTCTGGGGATTTAGTGTGTGGTGTGTAATGCACATATGGAGCACTAACATTTTCAATAAATTTATGACATCCTATCATGCTATCACCGTCTCCGAGGAAAGCGGCACAAACCCATGCGTTGTTTACTATTTGTAACTCATTTACAAACGTCAAGTGATGTAATATACTTAGACTATTAGTGCCAAGAAAATTCAATATTTACTGGACAAGTTATTCTAAGAAATAAATAAAGCAAAGTATTTGCCAGCAATTTCATAAAAAAAATACGTAATTTCTGAAGTTACTGTATATTACTTTTGAACCTTGTTATTATATCTAAATTATTCGTTTTTCAGTTCCGTGCTCATGCAGCAGAGTACTACCCTTTTATGTGTGAGATCATTTTGTTTGACTTGAAAGCAGAACTAAGATCGATTCTTAGGAAATTTTTCATTCGTGCTGGAAATGCATTTGGTATAACTACAGGAAAACTGCCAGCTGATCTTCATTAGTGACAGTGTCCAACTGTGTCCATGATGTTCCATGTGATGTATATAATAGGTTTATTTTTAATGGATGTGAGTTGTTAATTTATATACAAATGTAATGTATCATTGTTTTTCTATACTTCTAAGGTTTCATCAAAATGAAATAGCTTTTTTGCTGACGGGAAGTATTGTATATGTAAAGCCTTTTTAGCTAGATAAGTTCATATAATATCTGTGATTGTTAAAATTTTATTTATATGCTTCTCATCATGTTATGTTGTTTTTTGTTATGTAAGGAATGCCTGCATGTGGTTTGAATGAAATATATAGTGAATAGATTACCTAATGAATTTTAAAAAAAGAATATAAGATATATTTTGGAAATGTAACAATTGTATATGGTAAAATTCAAGAACTTCTTATATCTGGTCATACCGTATAAGTTTATTACATTGTATTTACATGTAGTTTTTATTTTAAAGATTGGCGTATTATTGTCACCTTTATCGTTAGTGCGATTACAAATGACAATTTTTTATGTCCACAATTCATAACCTCAAACACACCTACCATTGAAATAGAGCAAAGAATCTCTTGCCCAACCACAACAGAAACTTTCTCTTTGACAAACTGGGCAACGTTTGTATGTGGGATTTGATTAATTCAGACTAGCTGTTTAAGATTTATTTAAAAAGACAATTCCACAAGCATCAACGCTGTACACAACTATTAGATGAGGTTTAAAAAATTATCAGAATCCTAGGAAAATATTTTGAAAATGAAAATGCAACATAAAAAATAGTCAAGATTTTTGTATGGCTGGTTATTAGGACAATACAACTTTAATTTAGCGAAGTGGAGTATAGTAATTAAATGGTCTTTTACTACATTGAATTTTGTAAAAGGGCAAATTTTGTAATTATGGAATTTATGCTATCCCTATTTGTAACATTCCATGCATAATAATTCATTTCTCACTTAAATCATGTTAAATATGCAATGCTGAATTCTTAAAGGTTTATGTAATTTGTGAAGATGATGTGTTTGTCTGAAAAAAAAGTTTCTATATAAAGTAACTTTATGTATCATAAAGTATCATGCCTGTAAATAATTGAAATACAAGTTCTGTAGTCTGAAGATCGTTGAGAAGGTTAGAGCTCATGGAAGCTATTCACAATAAAACACTGCAAAACAATGTGTGTTATTTCTCCCCAAATCTACAAGTTTTTATCAATTACTATTAACCAAACCCCTGTTGGTTGGTAAGACTATACACATAAATTCAAAGACTGAATTAAGATCACATTTCGATTCCGTTTCACACCACTTTTGCTAACTTTCCGGTAATTAATTCTTAGCCTAGAACCAAATGTGTCACATTGATCGAGATTTTGACTTTCTTATTAAATCTCACAGAATCTCTAGACCTTTACATAAGCAGTTCGTAGTCAAGACATTTAGATATTTACGTTGCACACATTCTGAAACGTGTAAAGTTATCCAAGTTAAGCCAGTACAGCTGTTGTCGTCATTTGTTCACCTCCTGAAATAAACCATGACCGTGACTTACATTTAGAATTCCAGGGTAGATATTCTCACGTAAACCCCCTCGTGATCACATACCCGCGAGGTGAAAACATTGCCATATGCCAATACAAATGCACAGGAAAGTGGATGTTTTTGACGTGATATTTCTCTAAAGTTGGTGTATTCGGCGAGTTGTGAATCAAATCTCATTCCGTGCACAATATTGTATAATATACAGGACATATTCAGAGTAGCCCTTTCTAAAAGTTTACTGTGGCTTTCATCGTAACTTGAAATCGTGTATCCAACAAATGTGTGAACAGTCAACGTTCGACATATTTAAACTTGTAGAAAAAATGCGTCAGAACACGTTAACAGTACACTGATTTAGTTAAAGAACAATACAATGAGAACAAGGCATAATATGAGCCGTGATGCGGTGACCTGGGTTACATTGTCAAAATTCCCACTTTTTTTTGATTATTATTATTTCTTTGAGGCCGGGGCACCGCATCAAATTGCTTTACATTAACATGTCTCATACTGAATTTGAACAAAATTTAGGCAAAAACACTTGATAATACAATGTCTAATCTGTTAAACATTAGTTTTTTCAAGGATTATAACCATTAATGCGGAACACTACGTATAATGCCTAGAATAAAAATGTCTATAATCACGTTCTTTGATACATCAATATACTCTCATATCACAGCCACATCATATCACAATCAATGATATTCAGCATATTTCCAAGAAGCTGGTTTTGATGCTCCTGTACCATGGGGTCTGAAGCTGACCCGCGTCACTGCGTCATGGCTCATATGAGGGGTTTGGGTCTTAATACAAGTGCTTATCTATACATAGTAGCTTGATAAATACTTTCTACGAAAGGGGAATGCAATTCACTGTTCAAAGCAGTAATATGAAAATAGGGCCAGTTTAAATTTTCTCAAAATTGTTTATCCAACACATAATGCAAACAATGAAAATTCAAAAATAAATCCCTCACCCTGTTTGCATTGTAATATCTCCATCTGGGAATAATGTGGCCTTGACATTACTTGTTTCACAATCACACACCAAACAAGTCACACCCCGGGAGTCACACATGGGTGATCCCCATCGGTAAAAAATATAAACATTGGAATGAGCTGGATCTGATGGATGAGTGGGATATTTTAAATTAGGTAATTTAATAACCACTGCAAGATCACATCACATTTAATCATCAAGTATATTACAGGTTTTGAAGATTTCTCAATCTGTATGATGTAAATATACTTTTTAATGTTTTACAAACATATAATTTTGATTTTATTATCATCTTAATCAATTTAGAATAATATACTGCTTTATAATCACACTATTACTGTCTATTTCCAATGGTTATAAAAATAATTTATTTACGGAATTGTTTGAATCAATTTAGTAATTCAGCTTCAGCAGATAAAGGAAACTGATTTATGTTGGGTGAAAATAGACTAATGACAAATCCTTGCGTAATGAATACTAACCACAAATACGTGGCTTATTTTTAGTCTTTGTTTCCCATGGACTAGTATAGATCGATACTAGCCATATGTATTTGGTTAAGGGACGGACCATTCGATATATTGGGGGGGGCAAAATTTAAAAAAAAAAAAAAAAGTTGCCTCTGATTTTGAAAGGAAAAAAATTGTCCCTGATGTTCACCAAATTTGTCTCACTTCAAGTTGAAAATAAAAAATTTGTCTCTAGAAAGTCAAAAAAAAATTTGTTTCATTTGTAAACATTTTGTCGCCCCCCCCCCCACCCCACATATCGAATGCTCCGTCCCTAAATGAATACCTATTCCACTAGATTATTATTATGTTTAGTCCGGGGACCAGCATTATCTTCTGTAGTGCGCAATCGGGTACACATGATGTTTTATGATTGATTCTGATCGACTAACTTGAGGGTGTCGAAATCAAATCTGCCAGGTAAAAATTTTGTGGACATGGTTGTCAATGGTATTGAAGAATTAAAGATGTGGTACAATTGAGTAGTTATACACGTGGGAAGACGTGGGAATACATCAGACCGTTGTTTGATGCGGAAGTAAGTTCAACCTTTTATTCCCATGATTCCACGCAAAACCACGGACGGTATACATGATTGAGACATGCAGCAGACGTGAAATACAATGTAGGAATTGACCACGAGATTGGAGTGTCAATCTTGAAATTGAGCATGCTGACGTCTGATTTACCCAAACGAAGTTCGGGTAAATCAGATGTCAGCATGCTCAATTTCAAGATTGACACGACAATCGAGTGGTCAAATACCATTCTATCATGACTAAAATCAACACTAAAAAGGTGTATGATTCATTTTTATTTTTGAAATAAATCATATCATAACGGTCTCATTGTCATTTGACCGCGCGACGTCAGCAGCTGTATAGAAAATGTGACGGTACTAGTCTAGTGTAGACTGTAGTCCGTGACGTCTCATGGTCAAAATGGCAATGAGACCGTTATGATATGATTTATTTCAAAATAAAAACGAATCAGACACTCATTTAGTGTGGATTTTAGTCATGATAGAATGAGACTGGTATTCGGTTAAAACTAGGGGTGGGGCGAACCTTCGAACATTCGTTCGTCTACCTATACCTTCGAAGGTAACTTTCACAACCGAACCTTCGGGTGACGCTAATTTGCTTTTATTTTCGCCCAGGCATAGTCAAATAATCACCGTAACGATCATTGATTTCATGGTAGAAACCACATTTAACAAGACTTGCATAATCTATTATTTGAACATGAAACAAAGACACCGTTATAGGTCAAGCATTTGTTAGTAAATTGTTATGTAATCATCTGACCCGTACAGTTATTTTCACAGATTATTGGCTGGTTATAGGTGGCGAAGTTGTTACTGATAATGTAACAGGTACATTGTTATATAAGTAGAGACCACTGTAAACAATAGCTGTAACTAGTGTAACCTACGAATCAAAGAATTACTTACCCATCGTTAAAGGGGGCACAGATCACACATGAAAGTGAACTGCCCATGGGTCGTTTAAGGTCGGATGTGAGTTGTATGCCATGTCACCTTCAGCATAACATTAGGTTATTGCTAAGTTATAATTGTCTTTTTTCAAATTATGTACATCACAATATAATAAGTTCTACTTCTTACAACAATACATAGTCAGACTCCTGAAAAAGCCGAGCTTGCTGTTATAATTCAGTCTCTAAGGCTTATTTTTTCACTAAGTTGCCAACCTGGCAACCACTGCTTCCAAGTAGGTTGCCATAGAAAACATCAAGTAGACAAACTTTGGGCATTCCAATCTGTTTTTTAGTGGGCAATGGCCAGTTTGAAGAGGCCATGGCCACTTGGACATTTCTAAAATATTGATGGTGGCCAGAGTACATGGACATGGAGCGCCGTAGGCGCGAGAGCGAGCGCCGCAGGCGCAAAGCATAAACTAGGGGGGTTCGGGGGCATGCCCCCCCGGAAAATTTTGAAAATTATTATCAAAAGAAGCTATTCTGTGGTTTTTCAGCCAATAAAGATCAGTAATTTTTATTTTAAATTTCAATAGTTTTTTAGTATTAATTTTTTATTTGTTTTTCTAACAAATAAATGAATGAAAACCGCGAAAATTAATAGCAGCCAAATATTCTAGTTTAACAATAATTTTAAACATTAACTAGATGCATTTAGCTTTTGATAAAATCATTTATTTTCAATTGTACAAAAAATAGTTGGCAAGTGAGAACACACTACAATATCCCTCATTCAGTGTTCACTCCAGGAATTTTGAAAAGTGGGCCCCTGGGCCAACACCTGGAAAAAGTGGGCCCTGGTCTCACAGATGTGAGCCCTGATTCAGTCTCCCAGTTAATGCCTCAATAGTCTTCCGTAGGACTAGTAACAAGATCCTGTTACTTGATCCCTAGTTTCAGATTTTTTTAAACCTAAACTTTGCAAGAGGGGGGGATGAAAAAACATTTGCTGCTCTGGGTCGGGTGGGAAAATAAAATAAAAATCTTCTAAAATTAAAGAGTAGGGAGGAAAATATATTTAAAAAACTGCTCATTTCTAAGAAGAGGGAGAAACAAAATAAAAATATCAATCCAAAATTTGTATTATCAAAATAAATTGTATTAAAAGACTGTGTTTGTGTTGATTGATGGAATAGATTTTAACAGGGGAGTTTGATAATATTACACCATAATGTAGATATGGACCTAGTAACCTCAATTCATGCATAGCTAGTACAATGTATATTTGGATACATTATTTATTTAATTAGAAATAAGTTATTTGTCATATTCGTGTAGTACATAGCACATAGATAATAGTACATCAATAAAGTGTTTTAAATAATTATCTATATACTTAGTGTTTTAGTTCTGGTTTTAATATCTGGTTGGATAACTCATACCTCACTTTTATTTCAAAAGCTTACCAATCCTATTTATTGACCTTTTAAAAACCAAGCAATTATTAGTGGAAATATCAATTAATTAAATTCACGACAAATACCGTAGTTTACATGTAATGATCTGACTAAACAATGCAGCCATATTATAAACTCACACACTGCCTTTAACAGCAGCTGTGAGCTGCTGGCTGGCTGCCAGTTATTGATAGTACAGGTGCTGTATTGAAGCGTGCTGCTTTTTGTGTCTGCCTGAGAATCAATATTGCTCATACACAGTATTACGCAACATGATTAAATTAACGGCGCTGGGAAATATTTGCTTTTGATTAGACAGATATCATAATAAAATGGAGATTTTTGACCATGGCGATGAATACTCGGGATTAGGTGGCCAAAGAAAAAGCAACAATTACATAATATTGGGCGAGTGAAACCCCCAATGAATCGCAAAAATGACAGGAAAATCCACATCGCTGTTATAACTTATAAGTCTCTCTTGAATGAAATGTGCGTGAAATTACTACAACATGCGATATAACTCGGAGTTGTTGCATGCATGCCGGATAGACAGAAAAGAACAAACACACGAGCCACAAGCGTGCATGTGTACTGGCGTATTGATTTTGATCGGCTGCGACGTTTGCCAGCTCATTAACATCGGCGATTGTCGGCCGCTTTCAGTTTCATTGATTAAATATTCAAATTGGGC
>CM032669.1:58754626-58780995 GCA_019095985.1 Streblospio benedicti | reverse complement strand
AAAACTAGTCGGAATAACGGGATTGCTCGCATTTACCTCTTTGTTTCATTTCATTTAACATGTTTGGTTTTTATTGATAAATGCTATTGGATAATGCATGTTATATTTTTGGTTGTAAAGTACATTCACCCAATTGAAATTTAAGTCCATATGCCCCACAAATATCTAATACTAATTCCACTTGATTTAATAAGCAAAATACGAAATTGTCATTTGTTGGAGATAGAAAATGCTGTTTACAACTACAAATCATGCAATGTCAATGATTGTCAAATTTGGAAATGAAAATCAAAATTCTAATTGGTGCATAAATGGTCTTCTTTTCGTGTCTTTCTTCAAACGTTTATCAAATAGCATTACAGTAGTTGAAAATATTATGTGAAGTCACAGATAAGAGCCAATACTACAGCATCTAATAGACTAATATTATATTGTGGCATTGCAAATAACTTCGTGCAAAACGTACCAAGTGCCACCTCACAGGCTCTTTTTAGTTGGGAATGACTGGATTTCCTGATCTCTTTATCGGTAAGAATTTTCTCTAAAGCTCGTTGAAGAAACATATCCTTGGCTTTCTTCTTCTCTGGCATAGTGTTTTCCCTAAAGCATGGCGTGTTTTCACAAACAAATTGTTAATCCTTTCAAATTTATTTTCTCTTTTTTAACCTGTCTACTACAAAAATGAGCAAACATCTGCCATCATCTTGTTTTGGGTGGATCACGTGACTAAATAATCTTTTAGAAATAATACCAGTTCCCATTACTATTGTAATAGAAATTATAAGAACCGTTTTCAAACAAATATGATTATTTTTCTTTAGTAACGATCGATTTTTAAAACGAATAAAAGATGTACACGATACAAAACGCACGGATCAAATATTCACTGCTAAGTGAGCGACATACTAAAATGGTTATATATTTATGGAATAAAAAACATTCGTATTTAAAGAGATATGCATCAGTGAATTTATGCCACATCAACCTTTTATGCCAACTAAATAGTACTTGCTGAGCTATTTGAATAAATACGTTTTATCTATGTGCAATTTCCCATTTCTTCACAATTAATTATTACGTTAAACTGGTTTCATGAAATGTACATAAGTTATTAGGAGCAATATGCCAAGTGTATCAAAAAAACAAAGTATTGAATTCAGTCTATCTAAGGAGGCATTTGTTGTGCATGTCTCTTTAATTAGGGAAGTGGCTATGGAGCCGACGTCGGCTCCACAGCCAGCCCCAGTGTGGGTAAGCTATGGAGCCGAATTTTTTTGGCTCCCTAGCCTACCCTCAGTGGGTAAGCTAGGGAGCCAACGGAAATATCTATAATAGTAGTGTATTAGCTTACCACTTCATGAGACAAATAGATCACCACACTCCCACTTTGTGCATTGTAATATTTAAACAATCGTAGTACAGCTATTAGTGACCCTACAATAGTTTTTGATGTGTCAAAATAAAGCTACTTATCTATATTGTCATATTATAAATACAATTGTCATGATTCATTGAAATTATATGATCTATGGTACAATTTGTTATGGCATAACACATGCACACCCATTCCGTATGCGCCGATAATATGCGATTTGAACATGTTAAATTTTACATTATATCTTAGAACAAATTTTATTTCTACACATTGTCCGCTGAGAGTCAATATTTTTAATATTGCCCCATTTATTGTCCGCGTTATTGCACAGCCTCATCTGGCAGACCTTGGAGCAACGGCTTTGCGACCGGAGGTTGGCTCTCTTTTATAAGATTCTGAATGGTCATCTCCATCTACCACCTGACTTGATAGACCGCATCAGCTCTTGAACAACCATACATAGAGCTCACAAATGGAAGCTATAGAGAGTGACTGGGCGAGATAAAAAGTCTCCGTTTTGGAAAAGAACTGTAGCCCGTACCATTCCTGAATTAGAATGGATTGGATAAGTCTATTGCCGAAGCTGACTCAATTATAGCTTTTAAGAGGCAGCTGGCACCTTCTGCACCATAGGCGCACCTCACTCCATCCATGTTCTATCCCATATGGGGAGACCAGTGCCTGCTTAGTCACTGGTCCACTTGAGAACTAATTATCGAGATCAAGATCAAGAAGATAATTCCAGATATACGTTTCATAGTTGACAAGACCACATACAATATAATTACCAGGTACCTAAGTATTACCATCATATGATAACTCTGTCAATTAAGTTAACACACAATCTTCTATATAGTTTTTGCTTGAAAAATATATTGCAAAATGGTCTCAGAACAGTGCCCTACGATTGAGCAGTCACATGGAGCTCAGCTAATTATATGAATGGTTGACATTGATGTGATGAAGTTGGGATTTGTTTTAAGCAACAAGGCATAACTGATGCCATCTGCATGGTGCGCCAAGTACAAGAGAAGTACCTTGCTGCCAACAAACCACTCTACATTATATTGCGTTTGTCAATCTGGAGAAATCTTTTGACGAAGTACCAAGAGAAGTCCTGTGGTCGGCACTAAGTAGTGTAATAGTGGAGCAATGGGAAGTGTGTGCTATTCAAGCCCCATGTACTCCAATGCCAGAAATTGGGTCAGAGATAATAGTTTTACAGTGAGTAATTTGAAGTGGAGGCTGGAGTGTCTCAAGGTTTTGTTCCCTGCCCTTTCACTATTTTTTATTGTGGTGGAACGTTGGTCTCTTGAGTTTTGCACTTGCGTGTAGACAGTTGTTTGATTCAACACAAATAAGATAAGGATAATGGTGTCTGGTGTTCGACTTGATGCTCTTTGATAACATGATTACGGTCTTTACTGTTTAGCTTTATTATAACTAGGGGTGGAGCGAACCTTCGAACCTTCGAACCTTCGTTCGTCTACCTATACAGTCGAAGGTTACTATCACAACCGAACCTTTGGGGCGATGCTAATTTTCTTTTATTTTCGCTCATGCATGGTCAAAATAATCACCGTAACGGTCATCAAGTTCATGGTAGAAACAGCATTTAAATCAAAACTTGCATTCTCTATGATATGAAACAAAGGCACCTTTAAGGTCAAGCGTTTGTTACATAATCAACTGACTTGCACATTTATTTTTCACAGCCTTGTGGCTGGTTATAAGTGGCCAGTTGTTACGTAACTGATATTTAACAGGTAAGTAGAGACCACAGTAAACAATAACTGTAACTAGCTTTACCTACGAATTAAATAATTACTTAACACTTCGCCTGGGCCATTGTTATGGGGTGGCACAGATCAAACAAAGATAACTTCTTGTGGGTCATGCGTATTTCTTTGTTGCCGACGGGATGTAATATTTTGCTCAAAGTAGGCGAATTAATCGAGTTACGGAAATTGTTTGAGGCTCTTGTGCCATTCAAAGCATTTATCTGGGGGTTCTAAGTTCAATATCTCCTTACTTCTTCTTCTTCTTCTTCTTTTTCTTTTTCTTCTAAAAGTTTTGATCCTCCAGCTTTGGAGCAAAGTACAATGTTAGGAAATAGTAAATAGTAACATTTTTACAATATTACAATAAATAATAAATAGAGAAGTACCTTGCTGCCATCAATAATAATTAACTAACAGTATCATAAAAGCAATGGTAATAGTAACGACAATAACAGCACTGTAATTGTCATTACAATTAAAGAGCAACTCTATCTACATTATAAGATTTTTAAACATTAATTTCCAACTTTTTGCATCGCACACTGTGGACAGTATAACATAAATTTCTAGTAGCTATTTCAAAACCTTCAATACAATAAGATGATAAGGAGAAGTGTTTAGTTATAATAGGATGAGTAGGATCTAGAATAAAATGGGTCATTAAATTGTAATCGTTCAGAACATTGCTTAAACCAGGCAGAAAATTAGGAATTGAGTCCATCACTCTATTTAGATATTCACTCCTTTGATCTTTAGTACTAGGGCACTTCAACAAGCACTTCAACAAACTTACTTACTTATCAACGAACATTCAAAACATTCGTTAAAGTGTCCCGAAGGTTTGAAGGGTAAAACCTACCGAATGTCCCACCTCTAATTATAACAACAACCACGTGCAGCTGCTCACTACATGGAGACGCTGTGATGGCTAACGAGTGGATCTCTAGAATATCGGTCTTCTATCCCTCTGGTCTTTTAAATAGATTAACAATATGACAGTCTGCGTGAGTCACTCTTTTAAATCTATATTTATCTTAAATTTCAATTATTCAAAATGTTGCCCAAGGTCCTACCCGTGCCAGGTCATTGTTTTTGGGCTATTTCTCGATTAATTATGAAAAATTGTATTTCCCTGAAGAGGACACTCATGTGTCAAAACATAGAAAATTCTGTAAAGTTTTTTTTCAAATTTTAAATTCCAAATTAACTCTCTAACCACAGAAAAAGACGTAATATCAACAATGAGACCATCTGTGATGTCTAAAATTAAAAAAAACTGCATGCAAATGAGAATATGATCATCACACTGCACATATGCATATGTATGTATCAATTTACTTAATCAAACCAAGGATATAAGAAAATAATATAGATGCGGGCCAGAGTCTCGACATACGTTAGCAGGCAGTCACATGTACATTTTATAGTGACCTGACGAGACTCTGACGTATGTCGAGAATCTGGCAACCACATCTAGATATGTTGGTTTGAAAGTTTTTCAGTAGTTTAGAGATTTTGAAAGATAACACAATAATATTTGTACACGAGCACATTTTTATTGATCCATATTGTTTTCTAAAAGGTATACACGTATAACAGTACACTGTTAGCCACCAGCTGCAGCCCTTGTGACATCTAATTGAATATTCTCTAGTATATATCCATGACCAAATCCGTTATGTCACACATATAAATTCATTTTGTTTCAAAATCAGCTATCTTGCTTACAGGATACAGGAAGATATGGAAATGAAATCCACATTATTTCACAACTCCTTATTTGATAGGATACACACTAATGGAATGACATACTTATTTCTGGAGGATTTTTGAATGACCATTATTTTATTTTCTGGTAATACAATAAAATGCCATAAAAAACTGGTTTGACTTGACTCATGATTAAATGATTGTTCCAAAAGGTTTGAATAACATTTATGTGGGGCAACATACATAAGCCCTTGGTCTTAGGGCCCAGTCATTTACAATTTGTATTTGCTGGGGGGTCAGGCAGATTTTTGAAAGATCCGAGAAGGAAAGTCCGACCCCCTCCCCCCAATGCATTACGAAATGAAAGTCCGACCCCCCCAGGAATTGAGAAATGAAAAAATGGCATCCTCCCTCAAGAAAACTTTGGAATTTAGACCCTTTTTCATAGCGTCTGAGGCTATTTCAAACAGAAAAATAACCTTAAAACCCATATATGTCATAGCTCAGTTTCATTCAGGGGTTGACCGATGAACAATCCCTCCAATACATTGGAGGCGGTTGCTCATATATCTTAGGTGGTTTCCCTTTCTTATGGCATGGAGCTATTGCACATATCTTTAACTGCTTTGGTAGCTTGCCATCTCCCATGATGCCATTTGCCAGAGAAGTTAGGATGGCAATAAGCTCAGGGGAGGCATATTTGATATGCTCTGAGAAAAAGGCCGAAGACGTATGCTGCTTTTCCCACATTGAGTGAACGTACATGGTTTTTGATCGAGTCCTCTGTAAACTTGGGTGGGGTAGTGGAGGAACATGCTCTACTTGCCTCAAGCGCAATCAGGTGCAGCCTGAGTTGCATGACCCTTTATATGACCACCTATGTGATGTTACATAGTTGGACTTAAAAATAAGTCTGCAAACTTATGATCCAACGAATCAAACTAAACCAAAATTTTGTGAGATGATATTCCATTTTCATTTTCTTTGAAATTTGAACGTACTTGATAACTGTAAATAGTGAGCATTAACCAAATAACCACAATGGATGCATCCATGGCAAAAAAGACTTGGGAAATGGCCAATAATGTGGAAACAGTTGACGAAATTTATAGATACGACAAGAAACAACAGCAAGACATTTTGACTGCTAAACCATGGGACAAGGAGTAAGGTTTTGTTTTTAGTACTTTTTGTGATTGATGAATCTTGTAGCCACCATATATTCAATTCGAAGTGCTTAGTCACTGCACCAAAATTCGATCATTAACACATCAATCTAACCGTGGACGCATCCGTGCCCAAATTAGAGCGTCAATCGCCATACACATTCATTAACCCTGAATTTTACATATGTAGTGAACTTGCCGTTTTATGTCATTTGTGAAATTCACGGTTTATGTGTATAGGCTGGTTTTAGTGATTGCTGCTCTATTGACATTTGATAGTGCTTAAATTATTGGCACTATCAAAACATACGTCTGCCCCATATTAAATGTAGCAAATACGGTTTATATAGTAATGGAAGGTAGTTACAAAACTGTCTTGGCAAATAAATATTTGATTAGTGAATGCTAATAAATGTTTTTTGATGGTGTCGATAACTTGAGCTCTGCCAATAAAATTGTGCATGATGGGTACCTGTCATGCCATTCACTGTTTGCATGTGGGGATTTTTTGTCGGTTGACAGCCTGAAATATGGTAGATATGAAATTGTTGAGGTATGATGACAGTCTCTAATATTCGCGGTTGCCAGGTCAAAATGGCAAGTTCAGAATCACAATTGGCGATCACAACTTATAACATATTGGCCAGGTTGGCGATGCGGATTTTCCTGTCATTTTGGCGATTCAGTGGGGGTTTCACTCGCCCAATATTATGTAATTGTTGCTTTTTCTTTGGCCACCTAATCCCGAGTATTCATCGCCATGGTCAAAAATCTCCATTTTATTATGATATCTGTCTAGCAAATATTTCCCGGCGCCGTTAACATAATCATGTTGTGTAATACTGTTTGTGAGCAATATATATAAGTGTGCTGGATTTGTTAAATAAGCAGGCCTACGGATAAGTACCCGTCCTATCGTCCAAAACAGGTATCTGTGTTGTCTGGACGGGTAAAAATATTGAGATACTTGTCCTATGGACGAGTGTTCTCAGTCATCTCATATAACAGTTTCAATTGCATTTACATGGAGTTTGTTCATTTAGACGTCTAAATCTTAGTTAGGACTGGTATATTTTTCAGGATACCCATCTTATGGACAAGTATGATTTTTCTCGTATCTGTGGCCCTGTAATATGCATTTTAGCTAATCTACCATCAAAATACTATTCTTGCACACTTGAATCTATCAAATTCTGAATTAACATCCTACAACATGAAATGTTTTTAGAATCTTATGTAAAAATTTGTCCACAACCATAATAGGCGTTATTGATGTGATTGGCACCTGAAGTTTTTAAAGTCAACTTTGTTAACATACGTTTAAATGTCTGTCAGAAATGGACATCAAAACAATATTTAATTACTTTTCACAATGCTTACCGTCCAAAAATATTAATGATAGAATATTTTGATAGGGTGTTGAAAAGAGGTATATGCATTTATTCATTGCATACTTACAAGTAAGACACTTTCCCAGATGTGTACGATGGATGCATTTTTGCAATTTAACACTGAATATTGTCAATGTTTTGAAATGTACATGTACATTTTAGTGATACCTAAGTTCGAAACCTCATGATCAGTGAATACTGTTGAATGTCAGTATGTTTACCCATTATCTGAATGTGGGTACTCTGATGTTTCTAGAGATACATGATGTTTATAAAGGAAAACAACTTTACTCCCATTTGAGATGTCGATAAATTTTCGTTTGAGGGCAAGCAATTTGTATTGTATTGGTCATTAAAGTCTGCAATGTCTTTTTCAAGGAGAAGTCATTGTATTTTAATTTCTTACTTTATGTGTGGCATTTCTGTCAGCTATCATGATGACCAAACTGATTGTTTTTTTATGATTTGGTGCATATTTAAAAAATGATCATGTACATATATATTTGAATTTCAGCCCGCATTATTTTAAGTATATTAAAATATCTGCTCTTGCACTTCTGAAAATGGTGATGCATGCACGATCTGGTGGGAATTTAGAAGTCATGGGGCTACTTTTGGGGAAAGTGGATGGAAATACAATGATTGTAATGGACAGTTTTGCGCTGCCAGTTGAAGGAACAGAAACTAGAGTGAATGCTCAGGCTCAAGCCTATGAGTACATGGCAGCCTACAGTGATGCAGCAAAGCAGGTAAAACTTAATATTGAATTTAACTTAAATTTTGTCACTGACTTTAATGACAATGTTAATGTAGGTTTAATGTAGGTTATTTATATATCTAATCTATTGTGTATTAATCTATTGTGTATTATTGTTAAATATAGGTAGCTCGTTTGGAGAATGCCATTGGATGGTATCACTCTCACCCGGGTTATGGATGTTGGCTCTCTGGCATAGATGTCAGCACACAAATGTTAAATCAGCAATTCCAAGAACCGTTTGTTGCTATTGTTGTGAGTAATTTATTTTAAATTTACAAAATTATTGATAATTCAATGAAATTTTGAATTATGATGATTTATAAAATAATTCTTTACTACTAATCGAATAGTAATTTTTCAAGGATTATGTTGCATTAAGTTCTTGTCTCATGGTCATTAGTGTTTGTCTGTGCTTATTTTCCTGTTGCATAAGGCGCAGACTTGCCAACAGTCACCACACACTGAAGTAGAGAACTCCTGGTAACAGTAGGATGACAAAGTTTGCACCTTTCATTCAACGTGGTTGTTTTGTCTTCCTCAAACAACAGGCATCCATCAATGCATCAATGATGCTCCAGCATGCTCCATTGTGACTCATGACTTTTAAAATGCATATTGATGGTTTGTTAACTACATTTTCAGATTGATCCTGTAAGAACAATTTCTGCTGGAAAAGTTAATCTTGGTGCATTCAGAACATATCCCAAGGTAATATTTTTTCTCACATTTTAAAAAGATTATTTATAAATGTGGCTTTGTCATCAGATCCAAGCGACAACAATACCATACAAATTTAATAATTTTCTTATTTTTAAGTAACGTATAATTTAGTTAACGGCTTTTAATCATTGTATAACTCAACTGATGGTATTTTCTAAAGACATATTTTATTTCATTTCCTAGTAAGGCAAATCATGGCAGTGGTTAATTTTTAGTTTACATTGCAACATCATAGAAAGATATGCTCACTATTTGACTATTTGTAGTAATATTCTCCATTGAAACTTTTTTTATGTAAAGCATTTGTTGTCATTGTAATTTAATACAGAGTGGGGAGTTTTGGACTGTAGTAGCTTTGCTTCATAAGTCTACATCTTCAGCAATCTTGATATCAATCTTCAAAAGCACTTGTTTTGTTAACCAGCTATCTCAGTTCCGTGAATATGTGTTATATAACACTTTCCATCTCTTATGGTTGATATTGCATAAATAATGAATGCCATTGCTTTGTGCACCATAAAAGTGTCATTTGATTTTTTAAAAATCAATACTTCATATGGTCTAGTACTTTTGAACAGAAATCTATTTTCTTCGTTTAGTACTGGTAAATCTTTGTCCATTAGAAATTGATTTTCTTGTTCCATTTTAAAGTTTATAACTGTTAGAAGTTCTTTTGCCCACTGCGTCTGTATAAAATAAAGGTTATTGTAATACATGTATTTTCATCTTTGTAAGCTTGTTCAACTATATATGAGTTGTAAGACTTTAGCATTTGTTTTGCAATTTTGCACACATTCATAGACATTCTTATTTTTGCGTTTGATTTTTAGCGATGTTTGCTCATCTTCTAGTTTTACCTTGCATTGATTTTACCTTGTATTTGATCTCCTCAGAGCAATTTACCACATCCATTGGACCATTGTCTAAAGATGTGGTCTCCGCATCGTGCAGTACATGCTTTTGCCTTTGTATTTGATTAAATGTGCGAGGAAAATCTAAAAAGTTTTCAATATTAATTGAATGGACAAATAAGATATTCTCATTATATATCTATTTAAAATTATACACGTACATTTATACTCAGCCTTAATAGTTCTAAGTTCTAATGAATTTAGTCTACCCATCTTTTAGGTACTTACTTAAAGGTGTTTTACCGGTATGTCCAGTTGCCATTATTCCAGTTATGATGCTGATAATGAAATTCTGGTTATCGTGATAAGTTTATTATTTTTTTATGTTATATTAGCTAGTATTCTACACTAATTCACAATTTGCAGATGAAAACTGAAAGGATATTTTGTCATATATGAAGGCTAAAGATTATGGTTAAATGGCTTATGGGATGATATTACATAAGCGGCAAGTTGGATAGTCTTGCATCAATTTAAACGTTATAAACAGCGCTAGAGGAGATAAATGACCCATGATCATATAACCAAGTGGTCATGGTTATAGAATGTTATTACATAAGCGGCAAGTTGGATGATCTTAGCATTCATAAACATTATTAACAACACTACAGGAGATTACTGATTCATGATCATATAACCAGGTATCATGGTTATAGGACATGGAAGTTACCAGAACAGGAACTGCCGTTACAACCAGACTTAACTCAACTGGATTATGGAGTGAGCGATGATACAAGCTGTCCCAATGTTATGCTTATGGGAGAAATTGCGCAATACATTTTGAACGCACACAGCTCAATAAAACTTAAGACTTCAGCAATCTCACTTACATGCATCACAGATAATATATTTTCCTTTCGTTCGATAGTAAAATTAACTATAAACGATCACATTTAGTATATTTAATTAAGTTGAAACAGTGAAATCTTTGCATGACCATAAAAAGTCTACTGACAATATCAGCAGGTGACGACAGGTAAAAACACCACACATATATACTGGGTCATATCTCTCTTATACATTGTCGTATTAATATATAATTTTAATGGAAATAATCTGTAGTAAGATGCGATTCCATTCATATACATAAGTCTATGGAATTGTTTCAACTAAATAGTTTAATTTGACCATTAATCACATCCATCATCACTACTATCACCCAGCGTTCGGCGTTTGCTGTCGTATGTATTGCCTATTACTCGATTTTGTCCAAATCGAACTCGTTGCTATATATTTTATTATTTATTATGATGAAAATAAGAAACTAGACAGTCTTCAAAATGTGTACTGTTAATATGAAAACGTTCGGATGAAAATCATATAAGCTACTAAAGGATTATTGTTCTATGTCAACAATGGCAAACTCCGAATCGACTGACTAGACTCACGCCATTTTCTGGTGGGACGCACGACGTGTTGGTTAGCATGATCCAGTGATCGCTACATTCGCGTAAAGTACCAATTCAAATAACGTCTCCCTGAAGAACTTCCGAGCGCTATAGACGTTCTACTCTTTATTACTATTTTAATTGTTTACAAGCTAAGTTTTTTCAATATTACCATTTAACCAAGGTTATTTGAGTAAAACTAATGATGGATTATCGTTTTGAAAATTCTACTTTACATAATTCCAATGCCAAACCAAATAATAATAGTATGTCAAAAAAGCGGCAAGTATTAAATATAAATAGTTTAATAATTGAACTGTTTAATAATGATTCTTAAGTAAATTTAAGAGAGTCATTTAGTCAACTTCAATACATTTAGCATTATTAAAGACTGTGATTCTCCTCTCTCAAGTCATTTATTAGGGAGACTTGTAGTTTTTATTTTTTCTTAAATTGGTTCTCAATTATATTGAATTAAGAAGTTCAATATATACATACCTTTACCAGCACATCTATTGCTTTGCCTATTTTAATAGTGGTTTTTTGGCTGTAAAAGAATAATAACTAGCGTGGGGGTGAGAGATCAGGCATTAGACGGAAAATCACTGATCGGTCCATAGCATCACATGAACCGTCACCAAACTTCACATATGCCTTTGATAAGCTGATAAGATTTTGGTGTGTCCAGCCATATTTCTCAAGACTAGATTATTTTTTTGCTGAATTGATAGCAATTTGAATTTGGTTTGTGAAGTTGTGATCAAAGTTGAGTAAAAACTAAACTCTCAACAATGTAAGATTTTACTGTTGTGAAAAGATGAACTTTGTATATTCCATATACTACCATCCAAGTGCCCACCGCTGTGTAACAGACCTGCCCCCTCTTTCCTAAATGTCCATTCGAATTACTTAGTAACAGCAATCCTGTATAACAGCCCCCCCCCATTTTGAGAAAATTTCAATTTAACAGCTGAGCCCTGGGCACTTGGATGGTCACATATGGTATATATGTATTCAAACACGATGAACACATTCAAGACTATACCAGTCATACTCATTATTTTACTACTATAATTATGTAGTCAGGTGCGTGTAACGTAATTTTACAGCCTCCATCTTCGCTGCCTATGGGGGGATATATCCAGCTTGTTTGACAATTTTTATTAAATGTTTCAATTTCAATGTTTTAGGGTTACAAACCACCTGATGAGGGGCCTTCAGAATATCAGTCTATTCCACTCAGCAAAATAGAAGATTTTGGTGTACATTGTAAACAGTAAGTGTCTAGAACAAATTGGCTGGCGCACAAGTTCAGCAAAACATCTCAAGTATTCCCAAAGTTATACATTGATTTTGAAAATAAATAGTGCTGTGTTTGAAGTACATGTATTATTGAACTTATTGATAAAGATTTATGGAACTAGAAATAATTTTAAATTTTCAGATATTATAGTTTGGATGTGTCCTATTTTAAATCCGCGTTAGATCGTAAATTATTGGAAAACCTATGGAACAAATATTGGGTTAACACTTTGAGCTCATCCAGTTTAATAACGGTAAGTGTTTGTTTTTCAAATCTATACTGTTTCGGGATTACTTGTAAACAAATTGATCAAAAATAACAATGTTAGAACTTAGATTATGTACAATGCAAAAGCGGAGTTGCACTGCTCATTATTAGAAAAAGTGTGATTATACCAGTTACAGCATAAGGCTGGGTAGTTATAAATTTTGTAGTAACAAGAAACGTTTCCCCCCCACAAGTTATCTATTTTACCATATTCCAATTGCACGTGTATAAAAATAAGACTACCACCTCCCAAATTTAATTAAAAAAAAAATAAAAGAATACTGCGGCTGGTTCTAGGAAATGCCCATTCATATTATTGTGTATTATTGAAAATGTTAATTGTATTTTTGGTTTTGTTACACATATTTTTCCTGGTACATTACTTCTTTGTATGAAATCAAATTTTTAAACATGGAAAAATGAATTTTAAGAACTTCAGTAATTATGTTCTTTGTTTACAGGTAAATATGAATAGTATTATATTCAATTGCAGAATGCAGATTATACAACAGGACAGATTTTTGATCTGGCTGACAAACTAGAACAATCTGAAGTTCAGCTGAGCCGTGGAGGTATAATGATGGGAATGGACTCGCATGAGAAGAAATCTGAAGACAAACTATCAAAAGCCACTCAGGATGGGTATGTTTACTTGAATATTCATAAGGTTTTGAATGTCTCTTCGTTGAAATGATAGACCTATGTCCTATCAGGAATATTTTCTTCTAAAAATTAAAATTACACAAAAATAACTCATACGGCTTGAAAATATGAGCGCTACTGTGGTTTTCATTCTGCAGCTCCCGTTTATACGCCCTTAAAACTTGTTCATGGTACGCTTTATTTTCAGATGCAAGACAACAATGGAAGCAATTCATGGTCTCATGTCACAAGTGATCAAGGACAGACTATTTAATCAGGTGCAGTCACAATGTGCTCCTGCAGCAATTGTTGCAGCTCAGTCAGAGCAGCAACCTTCAACTTCTGCTGCCACTGCTGCCCAGTCATGAAAACATTTCAGTGACCACAAAGAACATGTCCTGTGATGAAAATGTTTTAAACTGTTCTATATGTGGAAAGTAAAGGAAGGCAAATTATTCAACTGGGTCAAAATGCATTATTTCTCTTCACATATAAGTGCATTGGACTATTGGACTTTAATATTTCTGTATACATGTATAATGATGGTGGGTAGACTGGTATTCTGAGAAATATGTTTGTGATGTATGTATTCAATACAAAGCCATGTGCATGTTTATTAAGAATTCCATAGCGTGAACAACCCCTTTTTCTTCTCTAGCCCGTTATTTTGTAATTGCAAACTAATTATTAGTTTTTAAAATGTTAACATGGTTTTAGTTTGTGAAAGATGAGTCGACAACATATGCAGCTTATTAAATTTTTAATCATCAAATAGTTGAAATAATACATTCATTAGGGAAGAACAAGGAAATAAGTATGCAAGAACGTTTGAACAATAACAAGTAATGGAATTTTATGTGAAAACAAATAATTGGTCCATAAAAGAGCACACATGCATGACTCAACAAGTTATACAGTAATTCATCTACATTCTACATATGCTTTATATGGCACACAATAGAATTGCACTTATGAATACTCACACTACACTATCTTGATAAACCGATTGTTTCCAACTTGGGTTTGCAGGGGTTGACATAAGACAAATGATTCGACAAGACTAATTTATATTTAAATAATAGCTAAAACTTGTACAAAATTTAAAAACAAATAAACTTCGGCACAAATTTATTAATGCACCTGCCAAAAACAGATCGACCTATTTGCAAAAGCTGGTAGGCCGGCTAGTTTTCAGGTACACCAAGGCTACAGTACTACCACTTATGTCAAACCCTGGATTGTGTATATGTAGGGTGTTATTTTATACCCAAGCAACATCTTGCTTAGGGACAGAGGTAAAAATTGTGGATTTTGTACTTTATCAATGGCCAGCTTTATATCACATTCAACCATCCATGATCCAATTCCCATGGGCTTCAAAGATATTACATTTAAGAGATAGACTTTTTAAAAATGCATCCACAATTACATTACCATGCACTCCAGGTATTTGATGAAAATGCGTATTCAGGTGTTATATTAAGGTAAGCCGAATCAAATATCACCACCATGGAGATGTCCATGAATGACACGTAAAAAGTAACACAACAATAGAAATAAAAGTCCGCACCCTAAATTGATCGAGGACGTCTCCATCAAACCGAAAACGTGACTTTTCAATATTGAGGGTAATACAATTAAAAGAACTGTTCATTTCTTAAGAATCTTAGGACTGTAGAGTGAGCCTATCTTTATTTGGATTGAACGGATTAACCAAGTAATCACTAAACTTCGAGACTTGTGAACTTCCTCTTACTTCATGTTCTAGCAAAGGCAACTTGGTAATATGGAAGTCTTCATAAAGGTCATTTATCTGCAACATACAAATTAATTTTTAAAAATTCAAAAGAACATTAAAAAGATCTGATTGATATAATGTGGTAGTCAACCCTGTACATGTCTGAGGTACGTGTATAGAACAATACTAGTAGCAAATTTTACAATAAAATTATGGTACCTGGTCCAGATATTTTGCTTGAATTTTATGTCGAGCTGCACACATTTTACAAGGCTTTTCTCCTTTTGTCAAGAATAAAAGTTGATTAACGATAATATTGTGCGTGTCTATGTTGCATTTTGTTAGCTCTTGCACAAGCCTTTCAGTTTCATAGAGAGACAAAAATTCAGCTATGCACACGCATACAAAAGTAGTCTGTGTCTGAAAAAAAGTATATTAATTTTCATCAATTATATTGACTTATATCGACATGTTGATTTCGTCGGATGAAATCTTGAGTCTTAATAATCTGACAAACCAGTAAACCGTGACCAATGGCCTGTGATCATAAAATGAGCAGTATAATTTCAAGTGACCAACAGTGACCTGACACTTGAAAACACTTAGATCAAACTGAAACCTTAGCATACTCACAGGATCTTTAAACTGTTCATTTACTTCTCTAATGACTGGCAGCATCTCTTCTAACTTTCCAGTCATTTCATCTGCATTCATTCCTTGCATGCCAAGCATTCCTGCCATCTGAAAATAAAGCAAAAATTATGTGAAAATTATACAGAAATTGGTGGTGATAGCACAATGGTTAAGTATGCACAAAATAGGGCTGTATTTCCCTGAGTGAGTACATGTGGACTAGTGCAAGAAATTGCCAAGAATAGAGCACAATCTCCCACTCTAGTACAGTGCGACAAACTACACCATCACTAAAAGATGAGGCCCAAATACTATTTCAGAAATTAGTTCTACACTCCTATCTCAAGACTGAATTAATGGAATCAAAATTGATTGAATCCTCAATCAGAATTATCTTTATTGTTTTATGGTTTTTCAAATAAATAGTATGTTTTTATCAAACTTTTTATGGTTTTCAAACAAAAAGTACAATGAAATAAGTTTGTTCTGCTGCATATCAGAGCCCTGCAAGGGGGCCGGCTACATTGTACATAAATATAATATGCTATTTGCCACATAGAAACTCCTACCTGTGAGATGAAAGGGCTAATTTGATTTTTCAACCTAAGTAGCTTTCCCAATCCTTTTTCTACCACTGATGGAAAGGACAACAGCCTCAAGGTGTGACCAGTGGGTGCTGTGTCAAATACGACAACAGAGAAATTCATGCTCTTCACCAGTCTAAAATAAATTACACCACAGTCATACACTATAGGTAAATAATAGTAGGGACTTTTTCTTAGCTTATAATAGAAATTCTTACTCAATTAACTTGCTCCCAGGACATTAGGTGTAGAATTTTATAGTAAAAATTAAACAACTTTTATAACATCATCTAGTAGATTTCTTAGCATCTGGATTCATCATTGTAAATGTAAAGAAAGGATAAAATCCTTATTCAGATGCTTCTTTTAAACGAAGATGTTTCGGAGGACATTCCTCCATCAGTTTCTGGTGGCAAAGTGCGACTGTTGTTGTGCACCTTGCATTGAGTCCCATGATGGGTGGAATTCCCAGTCATGTGTAGAACCTTGCCTTGGTTGAGGTTGAGTCTGCTGGTGGCGATCTTGAGGGCCTCCAGGGTCTTCCTCCGGCTCCAGCTTTATCTTGGCCAATGATCTTGCAGCTCTTCTTCGGAATCACATGTCCAGTCTGGCTAGTGTGTATTTGCACAGCCTATTCTTGTTGAAACGTACTTGACCCAATCTTGACCCTGGTCATTTAAGATCCATCATCCCTGAGAAGCATCCCAGACAACACAGAAACCAACGAAGGTGCACACCCTAAGTTCCCGATACAGATCCAATATATGATAGGAACTTCTGAAGTATTACAGAGTCTTTTGGAATCAAAAATATCATGGAGTACCCAGCTATCACAAACCATTCAACACCTTGAGGTCCAATCTTGTCAGACGCAAAGATCAGCCTGACCCTCTGAAAAAATGCGTTGTAGTTTATTGCATCACTTGTCCTGAATGCTATGGAGAGTATGTTGGTGAGATCGGTCGGAATCTTGGTGCGAGACTCTCAGAACATTTCACAAGACCAACAGTGAGTCGGCTGTGCAAATACACACTAGAGCGACGCACACACATCCCATGAGTTATTTTAGTGCACACTGAGCATGTGAATTGCATACACAATTCTATTTTATTGATAAGAAAACAGTTGAATATGAAATATTCAAACCAAACATTATCAATGTTGACAATGGGTGTTGAAAAATACGTTTAGAGAAGGAGATTGTTTACTAGATATTGTTTATTTTTGTTTTAAAAGATGGGATTCACGTGATGCGTGTGTTCATGGGCTGACTGTGTGCCACTCTAGCCAGACTGGACACGTGATTCCGAAGAAGAGCTGCAAGATCATTGGCCAAGAGGAAAGCTGAAGCCGGAGGACGACCCTGGAGGCCCTCAAGATCGCCACCCGCAGATTCAACCTCAATCAAGGCAAGGTTCTACACGTGACTGGGAATTCCACCCATCACGTGACTCAATGCAAGTGCAAGGTGCACAACAACAGTCGCACTTTGCCACCAGAAACTGATGAAGGAGGAATGTCCTCCAAAATGTCTTCGTTTAAAAGAAGCATCTGAGTAAGGATTTTATCCTTTCTTTATAGTTTTTTTTATAATACATGTATATTTATAAGTGTCTGAGGAAAAAAAAAGAAAAAGTGCTACGGACCAAAAAGTAGCAGCTTGCACAAAAAGCTGAAGTCAACAAAAAGGACTAAAAAGTATCATGACCTCTTGTGAACTAGATCAGCAAACGTTCAAGGAACGTATGTATTTCCCACAGGGGTGTGAATGACTTGCCATGAACAGAGAGCGTGAGCATAACACTTCTAATAAATGTCAACCATTCCCATGATACATTTTTTTCCAATTAAAAAAAATATATATATATATCTTTTTAATTTTATCAAGTGTAGCTATTGGTGGTTCACATATATTTCGGCATACAAGAAAAATGGAGTTTACTCATTTCTGAATCCTACCACAGTAATAATGTATAGTTATCCAGAATCTATGTTTTTCAACCTGTATATAGGTGGTAACATGAATCTTGGGCCATTTTGATACCTTTGTTATTTTTATGTTTATTTTTACCACGGCAATTTTCCTTATAAAGAATACTGCATACTGTGTTGCCGTGACGTACATAGAAGACATGCAAGTGGGTCTCGTGTACTGGATGATGGATATGTAAGGCAAAAACGTAATATAATATACCAAAATATATGTGAGCAACCAGTAGCTCTAGATGTAAAAAAAATCATCACATTTTCAAAAAATTTGGTGGGAAATGTCAAAAAAACCACTTGCGAGAAACCCCCCGCTTGCACTCACCCCCGAGGCACCGCATACTCGGCTTCGCCAAGTACGTTGACACATCATCCTATACCATTTCACGTTTTGGCTGTCAAAAGCTTCGTCGTTCAAGTAATTCGTTTGGGGTATAACGGCGGTGCCATCATGTTTAAAACTAGATAACTATATGTAAAACCGCATAAGGAATCATCATGCACAAATTATTTTAGTGTTACGTTTTATTTTAAGAGAATATAAAGAAGTTTAATTTTGAGAGCATGTTAATCTGCACTCACTGCAGCCATTTTTATGCGCATAGGAGTAAATGAACAAGAGGACCCTAAGGGTCCTAATATCGCTCACCTGCATGTGTAAATATGGCTTTAAAATTAAGCGAGAGGTGCCCTGGTGAATGATGAAACAGGTTCGGGAAGCACATTTAGTGTTAAAAATATAAGAAGACCACCTCTCTATAGTTGATAGCAGTGTATCACAGGCAGGAGGACGTTATGACTAACTTTTTTAATTATTTCGCAATGTTATTATGGGGAGGGTTACCCCCGAACCCCCCGTTTTTTTATTTTATAAGGCTGATGGCCTACCCCTCAGACGCTCCCCGGGCACCCTGAACTAAACCCAACTCCTGGTACGCAAAGCCACCCACACACCCAACCGGGTGTTACACTTTTTTATGTTGGGTTGCCGGGTTAGGAGGAGTAATTTTTAATGTTGGTGTGATTGTACACCAAATGATGAATGAAAGCTTTTACTACGATACTCTGATTGGCTATGCGACGTGATTGACAGCTCAGGGGCGGGCAGGTCACCTCGAAATTGTTATGCAAGAAATCCGTCCCAGCCACTTAGAGTGGAGGACTGGTGGGTGTGACATAATTTAATCAATAGACAGCTTCATTAGCACTCTCGATCATGCGACTTTGACCGTTTACAGAGTACTTTAAAGCCGAGGGCGGTGCTTAACAAAAAATCATGAAAAAAGACTAGGGTTTGACATTGGTCTCAAGGTCGGGCTGAGCCAATAAGAATTGGACGTTAAGAGGTGTGGCAGAAGAGCACCCTCACACAGTGCATACCCAGTCAAAAACAATCATTTCCCCCAGGGAACCTGTGGGAAATAATTATATCGCACTATGAAAGTCCATGATTCATACATGTTCACGGAATGATACTTTTCCTTTGTAAGAACTTTCAGTAAAAAATTATCTACTTACTTCATAACTTCAGAATAACTCATAGCTTCATCAATTCCTGGAAGTGCCTGCATGAGATCTTGCATCATTTGTCTGCCCATATTCATCATACCTAGAGGTGAGATCATATATAAAGTCAATGAAATATTCTCCATTCAAAAGAAAATTAATAAACAGTTCTTACATACCTTATCCATGTTTAAAAACCTAGACCCAAATCAAAACCTCACTTTAAATAAACACCGGTTTAAAAGACAATTTTAAATCAATGAACGTCTATTCAGCAGTTACAGGTGACTGATTTCTTGTGGTAATTTTTGGTGAACCCTTCCATCGGTATAGCCATTTCTTACTGGGGCCATGATCATAAATATAGAAAACTTATAAAATTATCAGTACCTGCATCATTTCCAAAATATTCTTCAGGAAGTTCTGTAAAGCCAACATTCGGATCTATTTCCTGAAAAATACATTGTACATAAATATTTCCTTCCACTTAACTACTTCACTCAAAGTGGAGGGGACAAAAAAAGAATTTAAAATTAAACAAACTTTCCATAATAATGAAGATTACATTGAGAGCTGCTGAGTATAATACAAATTTACTAAGGATAGGTGCTTGAAAAACATACATGTGATCTCCCATTATGAAGTAGAAATTTGACAGAAAACTAGTTAAGTTCTTTAGAAAAAAACACTTTAACTATTGAATCATTGACAATGACATGACTTACACAATGAATCATAATTCCAGGAGGCCCATACAGTAACAATCAAAATTTGAAAATGTGTATATTTAATTCCATCAGACTTCCTGACAATAACAATGTTTCAAACATGCATTGCAACATAGCAATCTTAGTCGATCATATATAAGATCATATATAAGAAAATAATTTTGCATATATAAATTATGAACTATCTTAACTTCATCAAAAAACCTCATCCAGTCTATGCCAAATGTGAAAATTTTGTGCCAGTCATCTGGTCTGACAGGTCCTGAAAAACTGACAGTCCGAAGGATTTTCTGTCAGTCCGAACATTTTGTCGTTGGACAGCGCAAGTGTCTACTGCAAAATGAACCAATAAACGACTTTTCAGAAAAAATACCCTTCATTTTGTCTTTTTCTGTAGACTTGTATACTCGGTAAACTTTAAAAACAGGCCAACAAATCTTGAGCAGATATTCTTTATTCAGATGAAGAGTATGAATTATAGTCATTCACACTCATTGGAAAACTTAATCATTTGGTCATTAATATCCTCATCTTGAAAATCTGTGGGCGTGGCACCATTGAAATAATAAGGTTCATATGGCTCCAAATTCAAAAGATTTCTGAGTAATTTCCAATCCATAGGGGTGGCACTGCCGTGCCCGTATAATGGAACAAGTTTTACTGTCTCAAACCGTGATATGTAAACAAATCTGCTGTGAATTTTCATCATTGATTCATTTTAAATGTTAACACGATTTCCAAGAATATGTAACATACTACTTAGCTACTATATATTACTAATATTCTGTTGAAAATGTACGTTCTATGCAGCAGTGTACAACAAAATCGATATTAATACTTTTGATAATCTGTACAATGTTCATTAACTCGATACTGGTTTGTACGCCAACCAGAAATCGCCTCGGTCATCAGAACCGACTATCTTCGAAGTACTGGGTAATTGGCGAACATGAGTCAAAATAATCGGTCAGGACCGACGGACCAATGGATTTGGCATAGACTGCTCATCAGTCCCATACATGGCCTCCCAAAATTGCCCGCCGCATAGTAAACTGAAGTTTCGTCATTACTTTTTGTTCAATTTTGTTCACATGTTAGGAATGCATAATTTGGCAGAAAACAACTACAATGTCCTCCAATGTGCACTAAAATCTAATCAATTACGTGTACGACCACATTGGAGCTGTTCCACCACATTGAAGCATAATATCAACTTGGATTTTAATGGCTTGAAAAGGTTTGGCTCAACTTTGGTCACAAGCCAAAATACAATAAAATCTAATAAAGTTTATCAGAAGTAGATTGAAAAACACACTCTAACCATAAATGATAACAAATAGATTCTTACCATTGCAAACAAATTATCAAACTCTTTCACTTTCGTAGGGACCTTTGAAAACTTTTGATCAAAAGCATCAGATATGTTATGTGCGGGATCAGTGGATATAATAAGGACGGTTTCCCTCACTTTGGACAGTTGTATAGCTAAGCTGCAGCTGGAATATAGAATTAACCTTTAAATAATTTCCATACATGCATGCTTAATTAAAAAAAATAGTGTATGCTACCAATAAAATTTGATATACAAAAAAATAAATAAATGGCAGTCCAGTATATTAAATTGTTATCTTATATTTGAATTTCACATATATATATATATCAATATATATATATATATATATTTATATATTTGAACATATTTGAATGAAATTTTATCAATAAGACTTTTGCAAACAGAGCATGAAAAACATGTCATTCATTTGAATAAAATAACTGGCAAAGACTGATTGATGGAGCCTGAGAATGAAACGTAAACATGAGTCATGTTTCTGTAGTCTACATCTCAAATTATCGCCATATAACAACTCCGCAATAAAATTACTTGCCTACATGTAGTTTTTCCTACTCCGCCTTTACCACCTACAAAAATCCACCTAAGTGTTTTCTGCTGAAGAATATTTTGAAGAGAGGGCTCAAGTGGTTCAAATTCGTCATAATTTACGTTTGCAGCTGCCATTATGTATCATATTATTTTCACACTTGACCCAATGGACACTTTTTCGCGTTTATCATGTAGTCTACATGTCTGCTCGTTCTCGTTGAAGTGCAACGTCACAAGTATGGCGGCGTCTGGTGCAGATCTGGGAGGAGCTCATCCTATATTACACAGACTCTTAGCAGCTTTATTTTATGGCGTGTCGTCATTTTTGATTATCGTCGTTAATAAAGTTATCCTCACAACTTACAAGTAAGTAAATGCTAAGAAATGATACAATTAAAACGTTATCTGGCATTATGCAAAGTTAGCACTTGGATCTGTTTAGACTAGATCCATATCATATTAGATCTAAATGATCAACAATAAAAAAGTTTTACTATTTCTCTGCATCGATGTATTATTTGAAAACCAATCGAGCCTTTACCCAGAGCCATAGGGTTCTTCTGTATGTGATGTCGTAATATGACATCACAAGGAACCACCTGTGTGGATCTAGTCTTGCTAGAGTTTTGGGGTTCAGCACACAGGAGGTGGACCATTAGTTGGGGGTGGGGCGGGGCGAGTAAAATATGGAAAAAATTGTTTGTTCAACGCACACATGGGAAAAAAATTGTTTGTTCTCATTTAGAAAGGAAAACAAAAGTTTGTTTCATTTGTAAAGAAAAAAAAATGAACAAATGGCGATTTTTATGCGTTTATGGCATTCATTTTCACTTGCAGTATGTTTATTGATGGCAGTGCCAGTGATGCTAATGTATTTCTTCTGTATTCTGTATTTCAAACATTAACACAAATATTCTGAATATGCCAAATACTTTATTATCTACTTTCTGTTAAAGCATGAAAAATATTTTATATGCTTATTTCTTCATATGCAATATGGGTTTATTTTTTATATCTTCAAAAATCCACCGGTAGGGACTATAAGGTGTATCCTGTATAATATATGCTAGCTGGAAAAAATTGCAGAATTTTTTATTGCACAAATAATTTGAGTGTATTTTTAACAATTTTTCTCCACAACCCTGGCCATTTGAAAATCTTGAATATTTAGATGTTTTTTTGCAGAGATGTTAAAAAAACACATCGTGTCTATAACTAATCTGATTTTGCAACAAATTGGATATCTTTTACCTTTTTATTTTCTATTAAATCATAAGTGATTATTTTATCATAAGTAACCAACAACTACAAAAATGTGTTTGTGTGTTTACAGTTTTTTTACGTTACACCATCAGTTTGCTAAAGATTAAATTTATGTTATGCAATATTCTCTGTAGTATATTAGATCTTGATTTGATTAATCAATAGGTACTTATCTGCAGGCGTAATTAAAATCTGCAATTGATTAGGCATTTTATTAACAGAACTACAAATATGATTTCACAAGACACAAACCTGTTAGTCCATGTGCTTGAGAGGTTGTGCAAAAATTTTCAGCACGCCTGGAGGTGCACCGTTTAAAGGAGTAAAAATAGTGAAAACATTTAAATCACAATATGCTAGTACTGCTTTGTTTAGAAACCAAAACTGTGAAGTTACTTTTTGTAAATATAAATATAATTGAACAAATTTTATTTTTTTAATGAGAAACCGTTTTAAAATCGATTTTTTTGCTATTCAGTGGTCAGTATCGGCAGGTTCTTTTAGGCTTGTGAAAATTCTGTATCAAATAGTAATTTAACACAGATTGGCGTATTCATTGGGCGTTTTTCTCATTCCATGGACACTGTGGTTAATAGCAAAGCCTTAAATTTTCACAAGAACAAACATAATATGTTTTTTTGTAAGCAACTGCTTGGTACATAATATTATACCATGAATGAAGAAGTTCTTTCAAAATTTTTTTTGAATGTCAGTGACATCTTCCTTCTACTGTGAGCCGGTCTCTCAATCTGATAATCAATATACAATTGAGTCGAAAACTTTATTTTTACATTTATTGCTTAAAAATTCAATATGTTATCAACAGTTTTTAGTATCCATAATGTATTCATAATTACATGAAGCGTTCTTTGCATGTGTGACAATCTGATATTATCAATATATATAATGCCTTATTTATAATTCTATTTTGTAATATATCAGGGCTCTACGTTAACTCTGGCGAGAGGTTGCCCACAGGAAAACCAGCATCCAATTTTTGGTTGTCCTAACTTACCATGAGGTTGTCCTTATTTTTGCGCTCAGCTTTATGCTATACAGATATAGCGTCTTAGATTATATAACTTATTTTATTATTATATCAATCATAATGTTAAGAAAATCAACAAAAATTATTTGTACACATAAGGAATCTTTTTCTCGTGAACAAACTTTATACAAAAATAAAAAATTGCATCGCATTCATTAAATATGCAAGGGTTTTTTTTTATCCTCATGTCTATTATGCATTCAAAATTTTGTCATCTAAAAGCTCAAGTTATGTAATATTTTCAAAAAAATTATTTCAGAAACTCTTCCAACCTTCAAACAAAAGCCCTATAATATTTGTAGTAATGAAAATTTAAGTATTTTAATGAATTTTTTGTAAATAGAATAGCATACCACAGGGAGTGCTGAAAGTTTTGAAACTACATAGAATGTCACAGATAATTTTGGAAAGATATGAAAATGCAAATGTTACTTGATGTGTTGGGGAATGAAAAAAATTCTCGATTCAATTTAGCCTAATAATTGTATTTTGTGGCTACTAAAATACACAGTCTCATGAAATTGCATTGCAATGGTGAATAGTTTTAGCACCCCATGCTTACTTTATGTACTATGTCTAACAAAAATGGTCAATGTAGTAAAGGTACATTTTAGCCTCATGTTGGGAAAAGCTACTTTTATACATTTTATGTCTAACAAAAATGATCGTCAATGTAGTAAATGTACATTTCTCGCCTCATGTTATTATTGGCTGTCTTGCACATGGCCTATCAGTCTGTGACAATTGACCTTATAATTGATCTATTAGCCCTGCTTGAATAAATGCAATATTGTTTCATATTTAATTTCCTTTTCAGATTTCCATCATACCAGTTCCTAGCATGGGGTCAAATGGCTGCAATCATCCTCATTCTTCTCCCAGCAAGACAATTAAGAATTGTGTCATTTCCTGGAATATCACGAGAAATACCTGCTAAGGTAAGATCATCAATGGCAGCCTGCAGTTTATTAAATTAGTAAAGTGTAGACACTCTCCTCTCACTCCTGGCCTTGCTTGGTGGCTACCGTAGTTTTTGTCTAGCAAGTGTATATGATCTTTCAGAATAATTGTAGCAGGCGAGATTAAGGGATAGATATACTAATTCCTACTTTGAATAATGAGTAAAATATATCTAACAACCTTGAATAGTCATATAATGATATACAGTGATTAGTCTAGAAATTGGCAATAATGGGTCTCTTTAATGGACTTGCATATTTTGAAACTATGGGTCCTAGGGCCAATATGAGTCCCGTCATACATAACCATACAACAAAATATATATATTTATGGGTTCTTTGCCACACAGTGGGATACAGAATTTTCAATTCTTTGCATCCTATTGAAAAATAATGAGTCCTGAACTCAGGACTGGAGTCTAGTTTAATCACTGCATATATATAGCATCTGTAAATTCAGGATCAATAGCGATGTCTCTTCCATTGGAAATGTAAGGAAAATAATACTAATATTTTCACCTTAATTATATATACACATAAAAAATACCACGATGTCTTGTTAGCTAAAATGCAAGATCACGTGATATTATGTCGAATGATTTTCGCCAGAGCGGACCATGGATTTCCA
>CM032669.1:58741852-58754526 GCA_019095985.1 Streblospio benedicti | reverse complement strand
TATTTAATTTCCTTTTCAGATTTCCATCATACCAGTTCCTAGCATGGGGTCAAATGGTTTCAATCATCCTCATTCTTCTCCCAACAAGACAATTAAAATTGTGTCATTTCCTGAATATCACGAGAAATACCTGCTAAAGGTAAGATCATCAATGGCAGCCTGCAGTTTATTAAATTAGTAAAGTGTAGACACTCTCCTCTCACTCCTGGCCTTGCTTGGTGGCTACCTTAGTTTTTGTCTACTGTATATGATCTTTTCAGAATAATGTCTAGATTAAGGGATAGATATACTAACCTACTTTGAATAATGAGTAAAATATATTCTTGAATAGTCATATAATGATATACAGTGATTAGTCTAGAAATTGGCAATAATGGGTCTCTTTAATGGACTTGCATATTTTGAAACTATGGGTCCTAGGGCCAATATGAGTCCCGTCATACATAACCATACAACAAAATATATATATTTATGGGTTCTTTGCCACACAGTGGGATACAGAATTTTCAATTCTTTTGCATCCTATGAAAAATAATGAGTCCTGAACTCAGGACTGGAGTCTAGTTTAATCACTGCATATATATAGCAGTCATCGTAAACTTAATCACTGGCAAGTGGCAACTGCATCAATGGGCTTTGAGAAAATGTTGTAAACTCTAAAAGTCTTTTCAAAGCCCATTGATGCAGTTGCCAGTGGCTTAAAGATAATGCTCAGTCAAAAATATAATAGATCTGTAAATTCCAGGATCAATAAACGATGTCTCTTCCATTGGAAATGTAAGGAAAATAATACTAATATTTTTCACCTTAATTATATATTACACATAAAAAATACCACGATGTCTTGTTAGCTAAAATGCAAGGTCACGTGATATTGCATAATCGAATGATTTTCGCCAGACGGACCATGGATTTCCAACGGAAGACGTCACAATTAAACATGGCAAAGATAGGCGGCTTCTTACGTGCACTGTGCAAGTTACGTTAGACGAAAATCATTCGGTTTACATTTTGCTGCCTCACGTGTTTTGATGGTTACTAGCTGGCTGTTTATGATGTGGTATTTAAATTGCTCCACATGCCTTAATTAATATGTTGTTTTAACGAAAGAAATTTTCAGAATATGCATTACACATATTGCTTCTCTACAAGCATACTTGGTCGGCCACTGAGCATAACCTTTAATATACTTGTAATTCATTCACAGTTCAACTGCATCAATGGATGTGAGGTTAAAACATGCCTTTTGAAAGGAGCTTTGAGAAAATTAATAATGATAGAATGATTTGTATTCCTGCAACTGCAATGTTTCCTTGTCAAGCATAATGACAAGAAAATCATTAAAGTCACTATTGATATTTTTTTTCTAAAAGATGCTAGTAATGCAGTGAACATCATGTTCTCAATGAATGATGAACAAATGATCAGCTGGGTGATATTGAAACATGATGTGAAAATAATTATAAGAATTATATCATAAATACTTCATAGATTATGATGTTTAAACTGAAATCAATATTTACATATTTACATTACCATGGATACCACAATTTTTCTCAATTTTCCCGGCACTTCCCGCTCTGGCATCAGGTTTAAGACGTTAAAATAGACGAAATTCTGAATCTTTTGGTATATCACAGTGCTTGTAAAAATCTGGCGCAAGGTTGGAGGCCTAATGAAGATGAAAAATATATCCTGTAGAGTCTTCTATGCTACTGAATCTTCTACCTAAGTTTTGGTGTATTAAATAACATCAGCAATGATGTGAAATTTATATGGGTAATATAAGTAATGTGATATCAAATTTGTCATGAATACATTTTAGGTTTGGCCTTTACCTTTGATATACATTGGAAATCTAATGTTTGGACTGGGAGGAACAAAAAAATTGAAGTAAGAGATTGTTTTTTGAGAGAAATAATCATTTTTCTCTACTATTTCATTAGATTTGATACTACTTTACTATCATATTAAGATCTTAAATGCATATTTCATATTATTTTAGCCTTCCCATGTTCACAGTTTTGAGGAGATTTTCCATTCTGTTCACTATGGTAGCAGAATATTATGTTCTTGGGTAAGATTTCATTGAATAGAAAAAAATATTACAAAAGATTTTTTAAAGAATTATTTTGTATATTTAGTCTCTTTAAATTGTTTTATTTACAGTGTAAAAGCAAATATGAAAGTACAGCTCTGTGTGTATCTTATGATATTTGGTGCTTTGATTGCTGCAAGGTTAGTATGAAGGAAGAGATGGTTCTTATATTACCAAACAGTATGACATATGTATCTTCCACCACTCTTATGAAATATAATGGTCTAATTATTCATGGACCCCAGTATCATGGGAGGGTGTATGGTATGTATACTACTAGTATTTACCAATACTATACCATACACATTACTACTATTACATATAGGGATGATAGATAATAGCAGTAATGTGTATGGTAGTGTCTGAATCACAGGAGTACACATACCACATACCCCTCCCGTGATGCTGGGGCTCATGGTCAAATTAATGAACTGAAATTGTTCTTAGTTATAGTTGTATATACTGATAGTGGTAACTGTTTAACATTGTCAAATAAGATATTTGATTAATCAAACATAAAGATTTGACCACCACCAACCATTTCAGTTCTGATCTGGCCTTTGACCTGGCAGGTTATGTGTTCATTATGATCAATAATGTGTGCACTGCTGCCAATGGTGTTTATACAAAACAGAAGTTAGATGCTAAGGTACTTTATATTGATTGTTGCACATCATTAAATAAGTAATTTTAGCCATATATTTTTATGTCAGTTCAAAAGTAATATGGAATCGATATAATATCAGGGTATGAAATAGAGCCTACCCGGCGGCCCGGTGCCGGCTGATTTTGGCCCGGGCCGGCTGGTTTCTAAAGTTCACGGCCCAGTGGGTGGGCTATTTTCAGGGAGTTCTCAATATTAACGTAATTAAGGGTCGTACACTTTTTGTCCGGGCCAGCTATGTTTTGAAGTTGCCGGCCCTGTGTTCTGTGAACAAATTTTGATGAGTTTCATACCCTGATAATATGTTTGCTTAGAAGATGTAAGAGAGAGAAGCTTGAAAAATTACCCGTAATTTGAATTTATAGAATTGTGAAATTGTATTGATTTTGCTAACCACCAATATTTGCAGGATTTAGGAAAATATGGCTTACTATTTTATAACTCACTCTTCATGCTCGTTCCTATCACTGCCATGGCTGTGTACTCTGGAGAATTCCAAAAGGTAATCATGTTTGGTTTTGTTATAAAGCTTTTTTCTTTTGATTATATCACAAATATAATTATTAAGTACCGGTATAAAGAATGGATTGTTTGATGATTTCTGTATCAAAACTGTTTAAGTAGTACTAATCATTATTTTGAAAGGATATATTCTTTTAAGTGTCCTAAGTCATGTGTCCCAAATTTGTTTAGGCCTACGAATTTGAACACTGGAATGAACCGTGGTTTCTAGGACAGTTCTTATTGTCATGCTTCATGGGTTTCATCTTGAACTACTCTATTGTGTTATGCACACATTATAACTCTGCACTTACAACAACCATAACAGGGGTTCTTAAGGTACTCTTTTTTTTTCTTTTTTTTACAAGTTTAATTTTGATATTCATTCATGGTACATGTAAACAGAATGTGATCAAACTTATTGCTTTAAATATTGTGCACCAATAATTCATTTTTAGCAAAATATTATGTAATTCATACTACACAACATAAACTTAACTTTTGACTATGTACGTATTAGAAAAGTTTATGCTCATTATGTTTTGTTTTCTAATATTTCAGAATCTTCTTGTCACGTACATTGGTATGATTGTAGGAGGGGACTACATATTCAGTTGGATTAATTTCACAGGTCTAAATATTAGGTATATTTATATTATTATTATTATCCTAGAGAGTATCGCCCATCACGCTGTATAATGCAATGTTCCCTTTTGCAATTCACAAAATCATTTTGAAAAATGATGGAAGCTTATATTACAATTACTAATTTACTTACCAAGTTGCTATGTCGGCAAGGTTATTGTATTGTACTTTCACATGCCAGCTGAATTGCATTGAAAATGGTATATCCAAGCAGTTCAAACCACATCATCTTTCCCATGCCTAAACAATCTTTGAAAATTATTGTTTACTTTGTCTAGATTCCTTATGCTCTTTCAAGTTCTTATTTTAGTCTTTAGAAAAAAATGAAAACCAAATTACAAGTGTTATTTAGCCACAAGAAGTCTTATCAAGGTGTTTTTTTTGTAGTATTTTTTTTCCAATTGTACTTTTGTCTTCAAATAATGTCATGATTGGTTTTGCCAATGCATTGAAATAGTAAAGGAAGCTCAACAGAATTTGGTTGTATGGTAATAATGTGAATCTGCATAAGATTGCATTAAGTTCTAATTAAGAAAATTTTTAAGGTCATAGGCAATAGAAGTGACGTACATACTTAAGATTGTTGTTGAAATTTCAGTGTTTGTGGTAGTATCATATACTCATATATGACCTTCAGCCAGAAAAAAGCTACTCCAACTCCACTGCCTGTGGTAAACAGCAATACTAAAGGTAAAAAGACTATTTAAAAATCATAGAGTGGGAAATTTTTTGTTATTCAATTATTTTTTAATTTTATTATATTATTTAATGCAAATCATTTATTTTCTTATTATTTTCCAAATATTTTACGGCAATGTGTAGAAAAATCAACAATGAGCAAATTTGTTACCATTGTATCGTAACTTATCTATTGGATGCCAGTTCAATTAATTTCAGAAGTAATTATAAAGGCGCATGAGAAACAGTTATTTATTTGGCTGCAAGTCGAACCTAAATCATAGAATATAGAAAAATGGGCGTGATTAAAATGTCTGATAAAGGCCATAATCGCCATATGTAAAACCTTAATTTTATAAGTGATTTCGTAAATAGCCACTGACGCCAAGTCTAGAGATCAGAGTTCAGCAGATAGAGGTATATTGCGCACTATTTTTCTATACAGTGTATAGTAAAATTCTCTGTTACATTTGTATTTTTAAATTTAAAACTATTCAATTCCCAAGAGAATTAACCAAGTTATTAACTTCTTTTTATTGGCATCTCGGTCAGAAGTTCTTGGTTGATAATTGACTAATGCAAATAACACGGCATGTGTAAACATTTCACACATATCCGACTTTCAACTAATATTTGACAAACTCATAATTGTTGGATTTATCATTTCTTGGTGTCAAATCAATCGCATAATGGTCTTTTATCATTCACAAAATGGTTTGCAAGGGGATAATTTCGATACAACGTTATATTAGCTGACTTTATGTGCATACCTCAGATTTTCATTCATTGTAATGTATGAAATCGTCCATAACTCAAACATATCTTTTCATCTCTGATCTGGTGATGTCTCTTCTATTTACGAAATGACTTATTGATGGATTGATTTTACCACTTTTATTCTCACTACTTGAATGATTTTTTTAAAATTAATTTGTAATAAATTGACTTGCAGGGTTTGGACAAAGGTAGTGTTAACGTAAATGGTAGATGTGCAAAGAAAATAGCTTCGTTTAAATTTCACATTTTAAATTTGTTGTTATAATAAACTAAATAATTTTTTTTATGTAAATTGTTTGATAATTTGTGCATATACGCAATTTACTTGTTGAAATTTAAATAAGTATTTTCTCGCTTTCATTGGTTAATATGATACAGATGTATCATGTCAGAATAAGTATAATATGTGTGCAAAGTGATTACTAACATTTCATAATTTTGGTTTGCATGCAACATTGTATGAAAAAGTTCAATTTGACATTGAGTATAATGTTCCTATTTTTATCCATTGGAATGTGTACTTATAAATCATTGGCAATGTCTTATTTCTTGTGTCACGTACATGTATTACTCTGAAGGTTAGCATATAGAAATACCTCAAGTCATTTCATTTCATTTGGTTATTTTGGGCAGCGGTGGCGGCGGCTACGGCCGCGTTGTCGTTCTCTCAACATGTCTCTATCATTTGCTATCTTGATCTTTAAGTTCCATGCCTTCAAGTCTTCAATCAGCAGATGACAAAAAAGCCATATATAGTTGAGATTTGACTGGGGGACAATGAATTAAAAATGAAATAAAAAAAATCCTGGGCAGAATGATATTTGTCAAAATATAGAAAAAATATAGAAAGTGAATTTTCCATGTTGACTTAAATTTTATTTATTTATTTTTTTTCTGAAAGAGACATTGCCTGCTTTTTTGATATTTGATTGTTATCATATTCCATTTGGATTTGAAATATGACCTACACAATTCAAACAGAATTTTATTCATCAGAAACCCTAAGGTAGATAATGAGGATGATATACCGGTAGTTTACATTATTACATAGATACTGGATACTAATACATATATTTCAGAATTAACCAAAGTGGAAGATGAAACTGAGTTGAGAAATTAGTGATAAATGATTTAATCACATGCTTCTCTTGGCATCAAAGTGTAAAAATATTGTACATACATACTGTGTGCCAAGTTAATCACAATAGTTCTTTTTAAATGTTTATTTCATTGATATCAATTTGTTAAAATTTCTTCTCTTTTTAGCAATGATCTTTTTTTGTAAAAATGTATAAATTCCATTTTGTATAAATTTATAACATTTTTCTTTAGATACAATTAAAGTGTGGCTTTCCAGTAGATGGATAGACGCGTGTGTGATAAGCTACTTTGAGGTGCTATCACCAAGCTGCAAAAACTATAATTTAGGAAGCTATTTTATAAGTAATTATTAAATGGTTAAAAGCCTTTTCCATCCAACAATCTGTTATTCAATTTTTCTGCTGTTGCTCAATTTTTTTCCTTTTCACCTGTTCAGGCCACATTTATTCAATCTCGTGCATATCGCATTCTTTGGTTGGTGGACAGCTGAACATCAACAATATTTGAAAGTATACTTTTCAGTTATCCTAAAGTTTGCGTGATCATGAGATGTTGGTACTATGAAAAAATGAATTTGTATATACAATGTACACAATATGATTTTTCGCTACACAGCATTGTTTTCATGTTATAACAATCAGATTATTACATACCGGGTACAGTAATACCAGGAATTTATAAAGATTCCTAGTAATATGTAAATCCATCATTTTTGTTTCAGCACTGTTCCTATAAATTTTTTCTTTCTTAACATTTACAGTGCATAGTTCACACTTAGTAGATTTATCATTTAGTGATAGTTATTTTTTGTTATTTGTTTGTTACTTGTGATGAAAAGTCATTTACATATATCATTATGTAATCATACAGAAGAGACTGAATTTGGGGATTTCAATTAAAAATGTTTTTTTATTTTTCAGATGAGAGTGTATCTACCTGATGAGTAATCACTATCCAATGGAAAATACAAATAGTAGCATACCTGGGCTATAGGAATAGTAGATAGAGATGTTCAATTCAGAGTGAAGCGCCTGTATTTCGGCGAAGACATTTATATTAACAGGGACAAAATAGTTTCATTCCTACCATTCCATATTCAAACAAACTGCGCGTATTTAAGTTCATTTACTGGTTTTTTAAGTACTTCTGTGTGTAAAAACTAAAAAGATGTGTATGTATAATGGATTATCATAGAATGAAGAATGGTAGTAGAAACATTGATTTTACAAGACAAAAGACGAAAAAATATATTAACTGGTGAGACTAAATTATTCTAAGCATTTGGTGGGAATAATAGTTGTCAGCTGTTTGGACCATTCACATCAACATCTCAAATATGGGATTGAATCTCAGACAATAAGCAATTCATAAAGTTAATGTGAGCTAAATAATTTGAGTATCTCTCATATGTATCTCAATACATGATTACGAGTGTACTGTCGTGGATGTACATAATATAGGTCACAAGTATTTTTTCTACTCCAATATCAGGATGTGAAATTATAGAAAAGGACGGTTACCTAATTCTGGGGTATAATATTTGAGGTTGATTACTTTATTAGATGTAAATTATACCTAACTTTTTTAATTATATAATTTGAGTATTGTAGATATACTGTAAAACTATAAATATTTGGGTAGGATTTAATTAGCGAATTTCGCGGTTTACTGTAAAACCTCAAAATTAAATAGTCAGCAAACATTTACAGCCAGCAAATTTTTTTTTTCCATTACAAATTCAAAAGTTAACTGTAATTAAAGACTACTGCACAACAAAATAAGTATGGTTCTTGATGATTTTAGCGTCATATCATGTTGAGCATATGATATGCATAGAATTCATTTAAAAGAATATATTACCATCCTGTGCACAGCCTCCAATGAGCACATATCAAAGACATGTTACAGCAATTTACTCATACTTATAAAGGTTTATTTACTGTGAAATATGCTGAAATCTTGTAAAATTATCACATTCTTGAAAACCGCAAAATCAAATAGCTGAAAAATAATATTTAAAGCAAAATCACGAAATTAAATAGCTGCAAAATATTCTAGTTTTACAGTATGTTAAGATTACTTTTAGTAGCAGGAATGGTACTATAGTAGTTAGTAATCATTGTAAAATTATATATAACCTAGGCGGGTACAACTGTAGGTCTTTCATTGGGATTCTAACAAGACTGAAAGTCAAATTATTGCAGATACTAATAACTTACGTTAATGTTTTTGTTGTGTGTTTCTTGCATGAATGAATGTGACGTTACATTTTTTTTCAAACTTGTTTACAGCTTCAAAATTGGTGTGAGTAATTTTAATATGTTTGCAAGTTTGCCAGGGCAGCATTCTTTGAATCATTTTTTGTGTATGACAGGTCTTCTATTGGAAGTATATGTGTGTGTTACAAATGATTCTGCTTATGTTGAGTAAAGTCAATTTAGAACTGGTCTACTTTTGTTGAATTAGATCAACGTGAAAATCAAATCAATTTTTTTAACGAAAATATAGCTTACTGCTAAAAAAAACAAAATTATAGTTTACTTTTAAGGCTACTGTAATTTAAAAATATATTTTAGGGTTTGTTTTTCTGATGAGTGTCAGAGACCATTTTAGCTGGTGGTTAAAGGCTGAATGGAATAATGGCTGTAAAGATAATTCTAATACAGACTTTGTGGGGGAATCAGTATTTTGCCAGTATCACATCTGTGTGATCTATGTTGAGATATAATGTGACCGCTGGTAAAGCAGGATGTAGTTTGTTAATCGTATTAAGAATATAATTAATCTGAAATGTGATTTATTGAGTTGGCAGAAGTATTAATAAAAAATAATGCAGTAATTCTACCAGCTTATTTTTATTGTAAGCATTATGTGGATTGTTTTTTAATCATTTTATGTATTAGAAATCTCTCACATAGTTGATATTGTAATGTAAAAGAAACATTTGTGCCCAAAGAACTTTTGGGCTACATTGATATCCATTTGTTGTTTCCTTTTAAAATGATGTTATATGAATGTGATGTATTGTTATTGTTATGTACCGTCACAAACATATTTTTATTGATACAGTGATATATATACTGAACGGGCATGTGGCTATATGCATTGCACATGCACTCTCTACGAGAGGTCAATTGTTTTTGTTTGTTTATTGTTTTTTTTAATTATATTTTGTATGATTGTATTAGATAAATTATTTTGATGATAAATGGTATAATATAATGAATATCTAAGTTTTATATATTTTTTATGAATAGTGCTTCTTCAAAGTGACCTCTCTACTAAAATGTTTCATATGTTTCCCGTCACGTGACCAGAATGAACCAGGTCGTTCCCAAGTGAAATATTGAGACACCAAGTAATGTTTGGTTGTCCTGTTCGGTTTTGTTCACTTCAATGGTGCATAAGGCAGCTTGTATACTGACAAAATATAATTTTGGACACGTTTACAGCATATTATCACTAAAATCAAAATGTAAAAGCCAGAGAATGAGAACGTTATGGTCTCATTTTATTCTAAATAGAAAGTTTTATTACTTTGCCTATCAACTTGTTTTAGAATAGTTATATATTTAATCAATATACATCATATGTTGCTAATCCATATGTGTAAATGCTATTATTAGAATCCAAATGCTTTATTACACATTCTTTTGTAATGAAAGAGGATTCCCGGTATATTTTCGTATATCTTGTTTTTAATTATCTCTCTGGTTTGACATATATTGCACACACGCAAATCAAAGTGATAGTGTGATTGTGGAACGCAAGTCATTGGCTGGTACCAGATTTTTTGAAAGAGGCTTCCTTCGGAAGCAATGGTTCTAGTACAGAAGAACCACTATTTTATAAAATATAAGCCTCTCGTAGAGTGTTGTACATGTACTTGAAAATGTAGCAACTGTCAAGTTATTAATTGTATAGCTTGATAATTATATCTATCCGATCTGTGATATATTGTGATTCAGACGAAACTACATGTGTTCACCACTTTGTTCACCAAACATCACAAACATATTTATTTTGTTTTGATATGAGAATTTTATAAATTATTGTTTAAGGTCAATTGAATGGTTCACAGTTGTATCATGAAATTGTGATCTTATTGTATTCTTTTAAGTGTCTAGTGTTATCATGAAGTGGGATTGTCAATAAATTTTCATTTAATTTTTATTTTGATTTGCATATACACAAACATGCAATTTCTTTCATTTAAGTTTAAGAAAGGAGTTATTAGAATTTATTGCCATGTATGAGTAAAAATTCATACTTCATAGTAAATGTCTCCAATCATTGAGGGCAATTCTCTAATTGAACAATACCACCTGTCTTAATTAAATTAACACCAGTGATCATTGTGAACAGCATTTACTATGACGTTCCCATAACATCTTGTCCGATTCTACCCTTTTCTAATATTAAGTTTTTAAAATTCTGTCCACACCCATCAATTTTCAAAAAAGATTCTTCCACTACATTTTAAGCCAATGATTTCCATGTAGTGACAAGCAGTGATGGATCCAGGATTCGAAGGGGGGCGGTGCTTGAAATTTTTATTTCGCGTGTCAGGGACACGCGGACAGAGATTTTGATGACTCAAAGGGGTAGTTAGTTATATGAAGATAACAACATAAGAACAACAATTTCAAAATACAAAATAAACAACATTTTCATCAGAGATTGAGAGAATGCGGGTGGCACTTGACAGTATATGTCAGCAGGGGTGGATCCAGTGACTGTGGCGAGGGGTCTGGGGGCCGCTGAAGCTAGAGTGCATATGGTGTTTTAGAGGTCTCTAGAGGGGTGTTCACTAACAATAATAATAAACAATTCATCTACTTTAGTAATCTATTTCTCCATATCTAACAATGAAAACTTGGTGTTGATTATCAGTAGTCCGAGAGCCATCCGCTTTTTGGGGGTTGTGTTATGCTACAATGATGTTACCTTCATTTAAATGTTTTTTTTTTGTTTTCTTTTTCTTTTTTAGATAGAATTTATTTATTTTTATTTTCATTTTTTTAGGGGGGAGTCTATGCCCCCCACACCCCCCATAAATCCGCCCCTGGTCGAGGAGTAAGCTTGAGAGATGGCAGCTGCTTGTGAGAGTATTGGGGGGTGGGGGGCGGGCTTGAGAGTATATGGCTGGGGGGGGCTTGAGAGTATATGGCTGGTTGGGGGGCTTGGCCTGAAAGAATGGGGACCTGTGAGCCTGAGGGAAAAAAGGTATCTTGAGAGAAAGCGGGGGTTTGAGAGAAAGCAGGGTCTTGTGAGTATATGGCTGGGGGGGGGGGGGGGGGGTCGCTTGGCTTGAGAGAATGCGAGAGCTTGAGAGAATGAGGGGCTTGTGAATATATGGCGGGGAATGGGTTTGAAAGATGGCAGTGGCTTGTGAGAGTATGGGGAGGAGGGGGTTGGAGCTTGGCTTGAGATAATGAGAGAGAAAGAGGGAGGAGGCTGGGGGGGGGGGGCTTTTGAGTATATGGCTGGGCGGGGGAGGGGGGGGGGGCTTGGTTTGAGAGAATAAGTGTGTGTGGGGGGGCTTGTTAGTATATACTTGAGGTGGAAGGGGTAACTTGAGAGAAAGTGAGGGCTTGAGAGAATGGGGGGCTTTTGGGTATATGGCAGGGAGTGGGCTTGAGAGATGGCGGTGGCTTGTGAGAGTATGGAGGATGGGGTGCTTGAGACAATAGTTGGGTCATTTAGGGCACTTTTGGGACTGCGGAGAGACAGAAAAGGTTTTATGATTGATTAGAGCTCTTAAACATATTTTAAGAGATTTAACCGATCTCGTATGGGGCTCCTGCATAGCCATGCGCCCACTTAAATTTATCATCCAAGAGCAAGTGTAGCTCAAAGTGTAGGTCCAATTTTAAATAATCAGATTGCAAGCCTAAAAATGCTGACCGATCAGTTCTTTCCTTAGTAGAGCACTAATAGTCACTAGCACATGAGGCCCCATGAGGTTGAAGCTCTAATATGAGGGTGGAAGTTACTGTAAGATATCTATAAACACAGTGATCAATTACTGTGTGTCTCTACTTTTAGGCAGAAAATTGTTAGTGCTCAACAAACCAATATCTAATGACAAACAAAACAAACAAAAAGGCCTGTGCATATACAAATGAGTCATATTGTGAGCACTGACTATCATGCCGACGAGATCTCAGGCAAAGACCGGGCTAGACATAACACTGTACATAAGACTGT
>CM032669.1:58704464-58741752 GCA_019095985.1 Streblospio benedicti | reverse complement strand
TGGCTACCCGCTCGGGGGGGTGTTTAAATTTTTTCCGTGGCCCCACCCGCTGGGTGGCGGCCGGGCTGGTGATTAAGGCTTCTCCGAAAAAGCCCCCCCCGGGTTCGGCGGGGGGGGGTGATGTTTAAATGCTTCTCCCGTATAGCCCGCCCGGGGCTGAACTAGCGACTGACGGCGGGGGCCCCATCCCGCTCCCCCGTTTCCCGGGGGCGTGTTTAAAAATTCTCACGCGTCCCCCGCGTGTGGAACTCATCGCCCCGGCCCCCGACCCGGCGCCCGGCCCCCGTTCGGGCGGCTCCACACCCGGGGGCTTTTCAAACCGGGGTATCCGGTACCTTTTAAAAAAATTTAGCGTTTAACCCGGGCGACCCGGGGTTTTAGTAGCGCCCAAAACCCCCGGTGCCCGGCGTCCGGGGCTTTTAAAAGGGGTATGGGGTACGAACGAAAATGCAATGCCAACCCCGGGGTTTTAAAACCGCGCCCGCGCCCCCGGGGCTTTAAAAAGCGCTACTAAAATTTATAAGTTTATTTAACCAGTTAATAAGGATGTAAGTCCGAAACAAATTTATCCTTATCCTTGTTAATGAGATGTAGGTAGTACTAGGTACATGTACATTTTCCGCGTGTGCCGTGTCTACCACAGTGCGAAAGCGACCTACGTAACTCTCAAAACGACTACCGTCTACGGCAGGTTTAACGCACTGGCTCCGCACAGCCTAGTTACGGCCACAACACTGCTGAACAGGCCGTATTACCATGCATAGTGGAAGGTTTTGCTACTATTTCAGTGCCACCTAAACGGTGCGTTCACTTTCACCACACTGGACACACACTGATCCACAGTCTCCAGAGTTTTCGGCATTAGACAAGGAGTACTGCCAGTTGCGCCCTTGGTTTAAAGCTAAGGCCAGACAGTCCTGATAATTGAAAAAAAAAAGTCATGAAAGTGTAGCCATTGTTAGTTAGAACATTAATGCATTGCAAGCCCTTATTTTGCATTGTTTAATTCTGGGTCACACTTTCATAATGACCACACAAGACATGCACGTGGGTTTGACACAGAATGCAAATAATCTATCGGCACCATAACCACGAAGACTTGATTAATGCACATGAGAGATATCGCCGTTTAATGTTGTCCTACATTTCAGAAAACAAATTCGACTTTATGCCAGTGTTCTATTACATAATATCAACATCCTGTTATCTGGGTAACATCAGATATCGTATGGCTGATCTAGTATAGGAAAAGTCACGGTGTGACTGGTGTAATTTTCGTCGGGATATAATGCATGGCGGCAGCAAATATGGGTGAGTGTTATTTTCCACCAATTATTAGTTGTATAAGTTGTTGAATGATATATTATTTCAAGAATTACAAAATACTCATAGACTAATATGATCTAGTGATGCTTGAACCTAAATGTGGAACGGGTTTGGTGGATTGTGATAAGTCTGGCATGTAAGTAAATTTAAAATATAATATGTGGTATTCATAGATAACTGTAAGTTTGTATCAATTATTGACAGTTGTCTGTTCCAAATCGCAGTATTATGTACCTACACATAATACCATATTTGAAACAAATTTTGACGATGTCTATTCCACAACACCCAAATCATGTGCTATTTGACGATGCCACTGTACTTCTAAACGTTTCAGATTACAAAGAATTGTTAACGTTATTCATTATTTTCAGCCAAACACTTGAGTCTAGATGATCTGCCTCGTAGGATGAAGGAACTCGAGGCCCGCCAGGATAAACAACCATACAGTATAAAAAGGCCAGTGTGCTACGGAAATACGAGACTTGTGTTTGGACTAGTGATAGCAACCACCGTGATTTTTATTGTAACCTGTACACTATCTACTATCTACGTACTTCACGGCTTAGGCGACAGTAACGTTGTTGGTGTGGAAATAGAAGGCTACATCGACTCACATTTCTGTAAGCAAATTTCAGCAGAACCCCAGATTTACATATTATTTTATGTAATAGGTCTTTATGGCCACCACTTCTCCAGGTGCACAAAGAACAAGTATTTCAAGAAAAAAGTGTAAAATGACCCAACCATCACAAGCAGCGGGCTGTTAGCGGTTACAAGGACGAGCCGTTGTCTCTGTAACACCCAGCCGACTACATATAATATACTTCGTGGTAAATTATCATCTCCGCCCAGAGGTTGCGGGCTCGAATCCCACGTAAAGACTTTTGGGAGCTGTTTGTTCGCATTCTCGTGCTAGTGGGGTTATCTGACATCTGTTTCTCGCAAGCTTAAGGAAATATACCTATCATTAAGACTTATACATGTACTAATGTTAGACTTAATTTGGTTATCACGACCATAACTTAGCCAGAGTATTCCATAACCGCAAAGTGCATATAGAATCAAATCACAAGACAATTGCAACTTGAACAAACCACCTCCTCATTCTGCCCACTACCAGACGACAAAGATAAATTCATAAACATACGTTATACTATTATAAGGTTGATCTATAAATGCACCTCCAGTAGTTGTGAATCAATGTCTAACCTCCTCCACCTCGGAGAACGTATATCTTGGTTCCGTCCGCTGTTCGTCGTGGAGCCTGACCGCGTGTTCCTGTGTTGCAGACCTGTGTGACTTCAGCGAGTTCTCGTCGCCCGGCTACGTGCGCGGGCTGCTCATCCACACGCAGCTGCCGCCAGAGGATTACACGGCGGCGGCGGCTGGCGGGGCGCGTACAGTGCACATCACGGGCGGCCTGTGGTACCAGTACCACGCCGACATCGAGCACACAGGTCAGACGACATTTTCTTCCCCGTATTTCAACCAATATATTTTTTGCATGAAAGTTTCACATCCCAATGTGATAGGAATGGTAGTTTAAAAGGGGACGGGTTTGGTAACATGCATGTAGGCCAATCCGTCAATGCTATATACTGATGTCGCAACACTGGATGCTATAGGTAGATTACCCATTTGGAGACTGCCAATCACCTATTCAAGATATTTGCATATTTGCTTCAATACTGAATCTGAGAATAACATTCCAATTTGCTTTCAAATAAAGCTGAACATATTATAAGGTAATAATGCACATTGCTAGGCCATACGCATTCTAATTGACAAGCACAACGTGATCTATATGTACAGTCATTTATGTATCGGTAAGTCAAATTAAATTACATTTGCTAAGGACACTTTGACCGATGCATCAATCATGTCATGCGATGTAGAGTAGCTTGTATAGAAACTCTCTGTATGTACACGGTCACCTGGAGACAAATACCCAGTACATGTACTTGTATTTCTTGTATTTGTACGACATGGAGATTGTTAGAATTCGCATGAAATACACAACCTTGCCACCTGACAGGGTGGAGTGAGGGTGTGAAAACGTTATCATTAAAAACAGCATGTAGTTTTGCATGAAAAAAATGTGTATTTGAGAGGTGGAAATACCTACCCATATTGTGTGTGCAAATTAACAACTGCATGTTTGGACACATTGAAGACCGAATAAAGTTATCACTGCTCGTGGATCACTGCACACACAGCTGTGAAACGCATAACAACGCGTATTGAAATTTTTCATGCACGCACGCTTATTATAATATTTCCATCTATGCTTACATATTATGTACACAAAGGCTTGCATAACAGTTTTTATACAATTGAACATTAAAACATTGTGATCAAGTTGATGCTGTAAAAAAGATTATAATGAAACAATCAATGGCTACAGACATTAAATTTAATGGATCAGGAACTGTGCACTTTCATAAATATGAAAATCAAAAACGTTATGCACTATAGCTTAATAGATTTCCTTGTAGGCACTTACTAACTTATTAACGCAGTCTTTTGTGTAGCTAGCTGTTGATCAGTTCGAAGATAGAATAGAAACACTTTTACGAGATATCTCTAACTATTGCTGGTCTAAGACGCGTTACAAAGTACACACAAACTGTAGATGAAAAATGTTTAGTATTTTGATAGCACACTACGATTTTTAATGATATAAAATAGAGAAACATCAAAATTGAATACGCATATAGCGGTATCACATCAAATCACTTTAGCCCCGGTAAGGGATTTTCTACGTTGAACGATCTAATTTTATAAATAGACCTTATAAATATATGACTGATGTAAAGAAAAACTTCTTTATAAGAAATGGGATGTGGGTAAAACGACCGAAAAAAGAGAAAAGTGGGGGGAAAGACCGAAAAAGAGGGATGTGGGATTTCAAGGAAGTGAGGTGTGGGAGATTAGGCTGAAAATTTGTGGGATGTGAAAACGGCAAAAATAGGGATATGGGAAATAAGATAAAAAGCATTAGAGATGCGGGATTTCTTGACCCTTTATACCCCCCCATTAAATGCGTACCTGAACAGTACATGTGTTTCACGTTCATTGTAATAATCAACGTAATTCCATTTTCTGTGTGAATTTGACATATACGCTATAAATGCACCAATGAAATGTTATGTAATGTAGGGATTGTAGTTTCTGCACTATACCATGTTTCCCCCACAGCCTGGGCCATCAGCATGATGCTGAAGCACGATTGGATCAAGGGCGTCATCGGCGGCGCCGACATCGCAAACCCACACGTAAACAATATTGTCAATTTATTCCAAAATACGACTAAGTAATGACACTAAATGTAGTATTATTAAACTGCCTCATAACTGAACGAAAACGATTTGATTTACTTCAAGAATATCATAGGGAGAATCGAGTGGTGGTGGTGGTGCTGGAAGCTGCGCCTCTGTTTCCTCAACCAAATATTTTGTTTAATGTAATTCTAATGTTTCTTGGCATATTCACTATCCAGTGTGCATACGAAATAACTCTGAGCTTCCTGAAGTGCACCATCTCCCACGTTGGTGGGATATCTATAGAATGCCAGGAGGGAAATGTAATGGCGTGTGATCTCTATGTACAAAAAATTGCCATAAAACAGTTCAGACGACACCAGTTTCAGTCAGTGTTCGTAGATCTGGACATGTATGCGCTACAAGTCACTTTCTTGCATTTGTACTTCTAGCTTGCAAGTGAACTTGATCGCTACGCAAACAGCAAGAAGCTATTAGGCGTGCACACAAACTTTCTGAAATTTCCCAATCAACAAATGCCGGATGGCTTTTTGTCACAGGATATCGTTTTGAATAATTTGATGGAACTGGAAAGGAGAGAACTTACTTTTGATTTATCCATAAGGTAAGTACACATCTCAGAATAAACTTTGCTTGAAAAGCATTTTATGATTAAATAATATTTTGAACATATCTACACCAGAAGACATTAACTCTCAATCATATTACCTATATGATCCATACACTACACCATCATAGCAAATACACACACTTCACAAAGTGCCAGATCCGGGGAAGGGAACCTCTAACCCCATCTGTACACATTTTTCATGACTGACCAAATCCCAGATCAATTAAGTCATGGATAACTTTTGTTCTGAGCACCCCCTCGGCCCCCGACACACATTCTCTGAAAAATTCTGACGATATACCTGTACCTTTGCCCAGATTGTGGACCAACCCCACCATCTAATTACCGCAACCACGTATCTGATATGGTCATCACTAAATCTAGATGATCAGCCATCTAATTATTACCGTAACAGTCGGTGTCATGTCAAATCTAACTTGTGAACCACACTTTGATATATACTTAATTTCTGCATCTGGGTAAAGTTTAACGCAAATCGAACTGGGTGGCATCTTTGCAAGTGCTAGGCACCTGTTAGACCGCAACATATAACCAGCCGCAAACTATAACCAGTTATGATTTGCGTTAATGCAAATTGTAACCACATGCCCGAAAATGGTGTAGCTGACGCAAAATGTAACCACTGACGCAAAGTGTAACCAAGGTGAATAGAGTCCGCCTGCATACACATTAAATGACTTCATTAAGACCAAGCAAGATGTAATTGATGTTGCCATGAACATATTTAGTTACATAATCAAAAGCCAGTTCTTGTCGCTCATTAACCCCTCAATTTCACATGGACGGTACTAGCTCCAGTTGCCCCACAAGACAACAGAAATGAGAAAAAAATAATATTGTCGGTATTTTTATGGTGGCTCGTGTGCATATGACCGTTCAAATGGACCTTTCAGATGGACTGAGTGAGAAGGCAGGCTCATGGGATCATTCTGCAATCGCGCACCATATAATGGGAAAAACTTTATTAAGATTGTCAACAAGGCCACCTTTTAACAGAAAGACATATCGATGATATAGTTAGACCTCCAGACGACCCAGGCACGAAAAATATGATCCAAATCAACAACTCAATAATCCATGGCAGAAGCCCACAGGCCGAAAAGAATCAAAATTACTTCTCCTGAAAGTGATAACAATTTTAGTGCCAGAACCAGGTAGAAGTGTGTCATGTCCTCCAGGAAGACAGCATTAATCATGGAGCATCATGGACAACTGAACGGATGAAACAGATGCTTCAGTTTCATGGTTCCATTGCTTCAGATTGTAATGGCAGTGGCGGCACTTACGGTTTCATCTGTCGACCAGTCATGCTCACAAAGCTGCAGAAGAGGCCACAGTTAAGCAGGAAGGGCAAGAACCAACCAGGAGTGCGCCATTCCCAACTGAACCACCCTGACCGCTCAATATTTAAGGCCAGAACACCCATGATGCAGCTCGAAATGACACTAAGCTTCTGGCGTCTTCTGGCGCATCTGGAACTTCCATAGTTTATGTAAAATTTGGGGGTGGGTTAGGGGTGGGGGCAATTTAAATAAAGCCAGTATGCAGTAACTAAACCCACCAATAGCCTCTCAGCTGTCAAAAAGTAAAGCAAAATAATTTCTACTGTATGTTAAAATAACGTGCATCTGCCCTGGTTATATTTTACGTCAGCTGAGGCATTTTTAGTGAAGGCAAATCATAACTGGTTATATTTTGCGTTGGTTATAAAGGATAAAGGATAACGGATAAATTTATTTCAGACTTACATTCATATTCACTAGAGAATTATACATACACATGTACAGTACATTAAAAATTATATCAAATAAATTCACTAAAGCTATTATATCATATACTCGTTTCTTTCAGTGTAAAAACAATGGTGATTGGAAATAGAAATAGGAAGAGTTTAAAATACACCTGACTAGGATATTATCACATTCGTCCAACCTAGTATATAGGTTAAAAATGGATTTTCTCTGCAAAACATAAAACAATCAACATTATAAGTCACAAACAATTGTGAAACACTACATCTCTCACGTATGCCCAACAAATATCTAAAAACCTTTTAAAAACAACTTTGGCATTATGAATAGTACTCTTATTCACATACGACCATATATAGTGAACTACAATATAAGTCAGTGCAATTATATTTATATTATTTTTTGCGGTCTAACAATACCATCTTGGCATAGTCTATCCTTTGGAACATGCCCTGCGATAGGAAATTATAAAAAAGAAGTGGACAGACGCTGCGTCATTGGTAAAAATGGGCTCGAATATACGGACTTTGATCTTGTACAAGAATAAGTCTATTACTGTTGAGGTGTCATCTTTGAACCTCTGGATGATGTTATATGCATATTTTACAGCAATAAACGCCTGGATGAACTCCTCATCGTCACTCAAAACCTGTCTAGGTATGGACTTTCTTATACATACATGTATAGTGCACTTGGCTTTGATGTTGATGCAGTATAAGAGTTATTGAACGTTTACTTAAAATGTATTGTATAGTATTGCATACACGTACATAAATTATTCAAATGATAATGGAAATAGTGGTCACGGGCCTGTTCATTTGTCGAAATATTGCATCAATTTCAACTAAAGTTTATAGTTATATCTTATCGCTGAATGAAATTTTAAAGCTAATTAGCTATCACAGGAGATCAATAATATATGTATAAACACGCGGAAGGAACCCCACCCTACTCCACCCCCAGCCCCATTCGTTTGGTGGTGTTACTAAAGAACTTTGAAATGACACCACAAGGGTCTTTCTATCACCACCCTAGCCTGATCCACGCCTCGTCAAAATTGGACCTCGCGTGGGATCATGTGCTGAGACACCAAGGGGACGGTCACTCCAGGGATGCAAACTTGAACCTCTTCTTACTCGGTCAATTCTCAACGTATCGCGGTGTATGATACATGAAACCGCATCTAGTCTTCAAGCTCGTTTTATTAGTGTCAGTTCCAACGCATTACTCCAGAAAATAAGACATGTGAGATATAAGGAAATGATCACAATTTACGGTCGTCACATTTGGCGACAGCTAGACCATTAGCTTTGAAATTTTGTTCAAGAAAGGATAACATGTAATCAAAAATAATATATTACATGTTAATAGTGGATCTTTGGCGTAAACGATATATCACCTTAACCTCAACATGCTCTATAGTTTAAAGGTAATTCTAACCCTCGAGTGGACGTGTACGGGTGTGAACAGCACTGAAATCATCAACTTTCACTTCAAACGATTGGCCGAGCTACCCAACGTGTTCATAAAAATGTGAGTGTTATACGTTTAGCTTCACCAAGAGGAACCTATCTGCTCTTTACTTGAAACTAATGGGAAAGATGTTTTCCTGTTAGACCAATGAGGAATCCAAAAATCTTCGTCTTATCATAAGAGTTTATACATTTCTCTATACATTTTATACATTTCTTTGATTCGAGTGAGTGATTAGTGGGCTAATTCGTGCCGGTGCAGGCGTGCAAATGAAGAAATCAAATACAAATATCATCACTATACTGTACTGTACTGTGCTATACTATACTATACTATACTATACTATACTATACTATACTATACTATACTATACTATACTATATGCTGACGATTACATTTTCTTTTCTTTCCCCGCAGAACTCCAAGTCTATACAACGATGCCGGTGAGGAGATACTAAAGGTATATTTCTATATTTTCAAACCCAAAGTTTTAATTTGCGTTATATATTTACGTTTCATTAAGTGGGTGTCGCAGGCTCTCACAAAGCTTAAGCTGTACAAGGACACAACCGGCCGCACTTTCACTGTACTGGATCCCCACGCCGTGAATTTGTTTTGGCAATAGAGAGGTGGTGCTGGCGGTTGTGCCATAGGCTTTACACAATGCACTGACACAGAGAATAACAAGAGGGATTTTTAACTAGAATGTCTCTAAAAGTGGTTCTGTAGTCCTCTTGTGTCGTCAATTGAAGGATCGTGATCAGCAGAGGCGGGTTTTGCGGCGGGGTGGGGGTGGGGGGTGGGGTATTTTTTTATTGCAGGAAATCTTCCATAGAATACCCTACCAGATTTCACTGAAGATTTCTTAACTAATCTAACACCCACCCACCCACCTACCGCCCAAAAAGTAGAAAAAAGTAGAAATGTTAAGAATTCTAATGATGTCTTTTATTTTTGTGCTAAACGAAACTTTTTACCAAGACCCTAAATTTGTGTGGCACCATGGATTTAGCTTATTTCCTTTACAGATGTTTGTACATTTAGGTACATGTTTTATTGAAATTCATTATCACGTTGAATTGTTTCAGGAGTTGATAATTACGCTTGGAAGTAAACGATTTCTGTGGGGATCCGAGTGGCCTATTGTCAACTCTCAGTATCTGCACTCCTCTTATGAACATATCATGCACTTTCTGGAATTTCTACCACATGAGGATATAGTGAAAATATTTAGAGACAATGCTATTCAAGCATATGCTTTATTACCGTGATAATTCATTTATGCTGTCCTAGACTGAAGATAAGCTGAGCAATACATACTGTAATCGAATATTGTCTTGACACCGATTTTATATGACTGCTTTTTCGTCTATGACAATATTTCCCCAAGCATTTATGCAGAAGATTATCGAGAGAGAAAAATGATTCATATTAAAATGCTACAATTACAAGGAAATTGTTTTGTTTCTACATAACATGTAAAGACACACAGAGTCAGAGTTACAGAAATTTGCACAATCTTCAAAGTGTAATTTGTGTAACCAATGTTTGGGAGACATATGTACAATGAATGGAATATAAGAGGATTCTTTGTCTAAGTCTTTATGGCTATGCCACATAGTTTTATGCAGGGATCGAAACCTGGACTTCTACCACTGTGGCACCTATTCAGCAAGCACTTAAAGCAGGCGCATTAGACCACTCGGCTATCCTGACGCAACTACTAGCTGTGTGATTCCAACTGAGGGTGTTAATGATCTTGTCTTATAGTACATCGAGCCATATCCACTGAAATGTATCGCACACATCATGACTATTAGTTTATATATGGCTTGAGTGTAAGTATTGATATTAGATGATTCTTTCTCCAAGTCAAGAGATGATTAATACTCTCAGTTGGAATGGCACAGCTTGAGTTGTGTCAGGAGGGGCGAGTGGTGCGCCTGCTTTAAGTGCTTGAGGAATGGGTGCCACAGTGATAGTGATCCAGGGTTCGAGTCCCGGCAAAGATTATGTGATATAGCCCTATAGATATTAAGTCAAGATTTCACATCTAATCACTGTATAATAATCAATGCTGTAATCTCATGCATTTAAATATGAAGGGGCATAACAAGACATATTTTTAGTCAGCGATTTATTCACTGAGTTAGGTTAGTCCAAGCTATGGAAATTGCTCTTACATTTGAATTTATCTTTGCCTGATCGAGATCAGTATGTTTACAAAATTTAAAAGACGATGAAATTTCTTGAAAATTTGCATAAATATATTTCTATCATATGACGAAACTTATTGTGTAGGTGCTGAGTTATATGTTTGGGTCTGATAGCCTCGGTTGTGGCACTATTTTATATTTCTAGGTATTGATTTGATACCTCCGGTAGCACACACATACCCCTACCCACCGATAGGTGCACATAAAAAAGTTATGCAATACCACAACTGATTCGGTTTCAATATTTGGAAAGATTTGCTCCTAGCTTTGGTAATTTATATAATGCTAAGACATTTTCACAGCATTTGAATCTTAATTTACATGTAATAAGCATACCCCGTCCTCATGTAGGTTAAAAGTAACAGCCAATAGCTCAATATGATGGTGATATAAATTTTATTACCTGTTGGAAATACCATACATTTGATCTATTACTTAATACCATACGTGTAAAATAAAGAAAAAAATCCATGACATTTTGATTCCAAGTTCTACAATGTATTACTTAAAATACATAGATGTAGAGTTTACATGCCTGAGAAAATCTTATTGGTTTCCTGAAATATATTTATTGCATTGATTGCTAGACATATTGTGAAGAGAAAAGACTGACTACTCCTCGAATGCTGTTAAGAACCCGTCAACTTGAAATTGTCCTAAATTATCGTCAAATGCTGTCAACTAGACGTAAAAAGTAAGTATCTCATAACGATAATAGAGTCCCATATCTAATTAAATTATTTGTTGTCCTGAATCATCACGGGGACCTTCTTTACGACATTAATGAAGAGAGTCTACTCCCAAACGAATTTAGATGAAATAAAACATTCTCATGGTAAACTTTATCTCTTTACTCCCACCCAACTTGGACGCCATTCTTTTTGTTCTCTTTCTTAAGCCATTCAAAAAGTGGCTGGTAATATTCAAACATGGCGTCTGCCTTGTACTCGCGCTGTCCGGTCATCACCTCCATGGCGTCAGGCCAAGGCCGGCTCTTTCCCAACTGCATCATAGACCTAAGATAACATTAAGTCATGAGAATCTATACATGTAAATGACTATGCCCTTCCTGTATATCTATGGTCTGGTGGTTATATGCATATACTATTAGTGAAGTTTATGAGATCTAGTCCCACTAGAAGAATTTGTAACTATATCTTTATATTTTGAAAATGTAGTACTTACTTAAGTAAATCGCCAGCTTCTTTGGATTGATAAATATCACATTTAAAAAGCGGGCCCTTGTGTTTCTTTGCTTTGCACATTGCTTGGTGGAATTGGAACTGACCAAACCGGGCAAAGAAATATCTAAAACGGAAGCACTTTTTCTAGCATATCATCATTTTTAGATTAATAGATTGACTATAATGCAAATATCTACATGTATGCATGCAATATATATGGAAATGAAAGAAAAGAACTTATGAAAAAAGTAGATAAACAATCTGCATCGGAATTACAGTAGATCTAAGTTAAAACAATGAGAAATCTAACCTCAAGTATGGAGTATTGCTTGGAACATGATACTTCGCTCCAGGGTCAAAATGCTCTTCGGTTCTCTCTACGGGTGGGACTACTCCTTGGAACTCCAGTCTAGGAAATGGGAATATACATATACTAGCTGATTATTTACATAATGCAATTGTTCATTTGACTATACATAGATTTTCTTATGTATATTTCCTATATAAAATGGTTTGTGCAATTTTTCACTTCAAATTTGTTGTATTCATGTCCTTTTTGTGGCATTTGATTTACATAGCAAACACAAACAAACACAGTTGACATAAACCAAATGCATGACTTTACATTAATGTAATCTTGTTAACATATGCCACTAATTGTGGAATTGTCTCACAAAATGCTGGTTAGAATGACATTTGCTTGCCCATCCAAGGAGTGCTGCATTTAAAATGTACAATTCATTATTTCAACAGAAAAAATAGAAACACCAATAAGATGATATTGAAGGTGAAATTTGAATCATGCACAGCACCACACTTTTTATCTTATACTACAGTCACACGGCCACTTACGCTAGATACAGATGCTTGCGGATAAGAATCTGCATGTAAGCGTCTGCAAAAATACGTAGATATGGGCAGATCCCCCAGTAAAAATTTGAAATTCTCAAAGCTTTGCTACGGATGTCAAATGTCCATGACATATGTAAATGTCCATGACATACGTAAATGTCCGTAACATAGGTAACTCCTACGTAAGATACCTAAACGCCACCGTAAGATATGTATACTCATATACGAGGATCTGTATTGTCCGTAAGCACCCCTATCTATCCGTCATTCCCTATCTATCCGTAGTTTGATCCACAGGATCCGCAGCCAGGTGATGATGCACCTCCCCATTCTGAAGTCAGTTTGACAGCTGGGGTCTTAACTCTTTCTCCTGCGCATGTTCCTAGCATTTATGTATTTTCATTATTTAAATCATTATCCAAGCATCCAATGTACCGTAAGTGGCCGTGTGACTGTAGCATTAGAGCAGCGATCACAAATGAAATTGCTTTACTTCAATCAATATACAGTGGATTATGATGTGGTCACAGACCTCAGATCCCAGAAGTGCTTATTGTATTCGTTCGGAGTGGTCTTGCCACTGAAAACATCCCATCGCCACTTATCCAGAAGGTAACCAAATGGGAGAAATGCTATCTTTTCCAAACCATTCATCATTAAGTAGTTGAGATCTGTCTCTAAAATGAAATTTTTTGTGTTATATTGACTGTAACTTTGTCTCATTACATCTTAAGACAGTTGAAATCACACGTGTTAATCAAGTTGGGAACTTTCTGTATGTTATTAACAACTGGTTCATCAATTTTACCATCAAGTGTATATGCAGTAAAATAATTAGCCTATAACATAACTATTTGGTCATTTGAAACAGCCTATATCAGCACCAGTCTACTTCATAAATCTAGTGTTCACATTGTATAGAGCGTATGGGAGCGTAATATATATACAGAAGTGAGTTTTACTAAACCAAACAATACCTGATACGTCATCATCAGTAGCCCCAGACTCTGGTCCTTTTAAGAGGCCAAGCGTCATGAGGTGGTTTGTTGACATGGCTGAGAGTGCGATGGTGTCACCAATCGCCTCATGAAATGCAGCATCAGCGCCAGCTCTGAACACCGATGGCTGGTGACGATACTGGAAAAAAACCCACAACATGTCTACTTAGCTGCTTTACTAAACATTGATGAAACAGTATGAGATTTGTTATAGATGCTACTCTTGTTAATTTTGGCTCGATGTTATATAACCTGGCATTTGCAAAGACAGGAGCTAAATTAACTATATATATTACGGGACAGATAACATTAATGTACCTGCATGTAGTACTCAATATGTCCCATCTCGTGGTGCACGGTCTGGAAATCATATTGGTTAAGTTCGGTGCACATTTTAATCCGGTAATCCCCGGGAGCAGATAAATCATCGGCGGCAGCATGGCAGACTACCTGTCGATCTTTTGGCTTTAACAACATGGATTTGTCCCAAAATGTCTGCGTCATTGGCTCTAAGCCAATTGATTCAAAGAACGTTTCTGCTGCTTTGAAGACGTCCATCTCTGTATACTTAGACTTAAGCGCCTCCGTGATATCTAAATTAGCAGCGTCCGGATATGGAGCGACCAGGCGGTAGATTGCATTCCATTGCTGAGCCCACATGTTACCTAAGGTATGAAGGGGAAGCGGGAAGAAATACGTTAACACGGTGTTCGTCAAGAAATTAAGGGGCGAAACTATATATAGGAACTGGCTCAAATTTCATAGACATGAATATCTTATTTACACCCCTTACCTAGTAAATGTGCAGGTATCGGCCCATTAGGACGGATTTCCAAATGGGGATATACTTTTCTCAATTTGAAACGAACATACGCGTGCAGTTCTTCGTACAATGGTTTTATTTGCTTCCAGAGGTCGTCTGCCAGATCTCCTATGTTTTCATCCTCAAAGTCCGAAATCCTCCACGAGATACCAACATCAGCCATTCCTGATAAAAAATTTGCAACAAAATTGTAGTTATAAAAGTTACTCTTGTGATTCAGAATAGTGTTAGTGATGGGACTTCAAATGGAAAAAGCAGGGGCTTTAGATGTCAGGACTTGAGTGAGGGCTTGAGGCATGAGACTGAGGCCTTGAGAGATGAGTGAGGTTTGCACATAAGGGTGCAGGCGCTTAGTAGAGGGTTGGGCGTTGAGGTGAGTAGGGCTTAGAGATGGGATTCATAAAGAATATGCCAGAGCTTGGCCTAGTAGTTGTGTGACATTGGGGTTTAGGGCTAGGAGGCAGATGCGGGTAGTGAGGCGGGATGGGTTGTTGCTTAAACACTACAAGAACCCCCTGAATCCATCACTGTTCATGGACAATTGCAATATTGTAAAGTAACAATCATTATTAACAAACTTAAAAATCACAACGTCCTCTTTCATTCTGACTTTGTTTTAGTTTGTGGATAATAGTATTAAAGAGATATTTTGCATTTGGTGATACGTGATATAACGAATATATTTAATTGATATTGCCCTCAAAACAAGTAGATATTTGTCCTAAAACAAAACTGCGTAAGACAGAGTAAACAGGTGTTGGGGTGAAGGGAGGAGGTGGAGAGGACATATTTTTATATAATAAAACCACTTTTCATGTGCCAATCTACATTTATGCATTTCATTTTCGTACAAATAAATCTAAAATGAGATGTTCAAAATGACCACAACGAAAATTTACAAGCAAGGGACACAGACACAGACACAGACACGCACAGACACAGACACACAGACACACACAATCACACACACAACCACACAACCACACACACACACACACGCACGCACGCACGCACGCACGCACACACACATACTGCTGTATTATAGATAGCAAAGTGAACTGCCTGGTTCATATAGGAAACAAACTGGATATAGTGAGGTTTTATTTGAGGCCCCACTGCGTCATACCATGACTGCCATGCAAACAAGAGTTCGTCCGAGTTTGTCGATTGTGCTAGAATATTTTGTAGATCGGGTTCAAGAGAAAGCTTTTTGCCACTGCCATCTAGGGAATCCACTTGTGTAGTAGAGTATATGCTCTGCATGGTAGATCCAATAGAAGCTAGTTTTCTGAAACGATAGTATTATGTATGTACACCAGAGACCTGCACAGGTGATAAATACCTAGGGCACTCATGTACATGTACAAAACAGTAACAATGTTTGGTTTATAACAGGGATTTCTGGCGGGTGAAGCACAAACTGAGGTAAGAGTTGTGATTAAATTAGATAAATGCCCCCCTCCGGGCCCCTCTGCCTAAAAATAGAAATAAAATTAAAATAAATAACAACAAAAACAAACAAATCATACTGTGTATTTTCAAATCTGCCGTGAAAAAGCGGCTTGAAGGGGAAGTGGTTGCATTTTAACGCACATGAAATGGGCGAATGTGACAGTGTATTTTTCCATCATCCTAACTAAACTATTTTTGTACGTTTTACTCCGGCCATGTATTTATAGGCATGTTGATGGTAATTTGTATACGTCGTTCTCTATATTTTGTCATACTACGAATTTGTTAACTTCAAGTTTTTTTATGTGTGTACATCTTTCTTTTGTTAGTTGGCGTTTGTATTTTTTATTGTATTCATCTTGTCTTACATACATGTAGGTCCTCTTGGGTACCCCAATTTAAAAAAAAAAAACGTAGACGTCAACCTTTGGCTGATGTCTTCACTTTCACTTACTCACTCTTATTAAAAAAAAATAGCAAGACATCATTCCAACATTATGTAGTATCAAATTAAAAATGAAATTTTAAATAAATAACAACAAAAACAAACAAATCATACTGTGTAATTTTAAATCTGCCGTGAAAAAGCGGCTTGAAGGGGGAGTGGCTGCATTTTAACGCACATGAAATGGGCGAATGTGACAGTGTATTTGTATTCACCTTTCAGCTGAACATTCTAGCTAGGAACATGGCATGCTACAACGTGCACTCGTTTTGGAAGATGAATTTGCATTTCTGCATAAGAATGGATTGCAAACGCGTTTATGCTGAGGTGTAGGCTACATGATCAAAATATGTACTCACGATCGCACGTGCTTGTCCTCAGACGAGGGAACGTTATTCCCATACACGATCAATTTTAGCTTTCGTGCAAGCACCTTGTCTTCGTATCCATGGCTACTCGCTTGGAATTTCGTAGCAGCAGGTAGTTTTCTTACTAACCAGTTGCCATATTGAACCTCTGCCTCATCAGCCTGAACAAGCATATATAAACACCAGATTTACAGAACAACTAAATCAGTAAACGCCCCACTCTTCCCCAGTAATATATAACTCATATTAGGCAAACGAATAAGTAAAAAAAAGTTATACAATCCGTTCGTTGTGTTCGGTGATGTTCGTAATATAATTCCAATTAGCCAAGCTGGATTTCCTCGATTGCTTTGTAGATTCTTTGTCAAAATCTTCAACCCACTTACGAGCAATATCTTCATCGGAGTAGTCAATATCTGGTTGAAATGCGTGCATTAGTTAAAGTTCAGCAGGTTTCTTTTCCCCTCGTACACTCTAATGGTAAACATTTTAGGGATATTTTCTATTCAGTGATGATATATCTTATTTTTGTAGTCGCAACATTACATTTATATAAACGAAGTAAATAATTGCAAACAGTACATTTACCCGACCCCCCCCAAACATGTACAACAATCATGATTATGTTATATTATGTTTATAAATATTAGTATAAGAAACAGTATGGTAAAAAGAGAGACAAATCTATACCATGCGGACCATTGAACCGTGTGAATATTTCCTCCAAAATTTTCAATTCGTTCAGAGCTGAATTACCATTTTCACCATGGCGTTTGAATATTTGTGATTTATAAGATCTACAAAAAGAGAAAGATTATATCAAACTACCTTTTCTAGAATATCCTTCCACTGCTTACTGTCTATTAGATGCACATCTTGGAATGGCAATAATAGAATCAAGTAATTTGTCGACCGAGCAAAATTGATTTTTACGTACATATACATGTACATCCCCAGTTTAGTAGAAGAGGATTTTAGTTCAATTTTGGCATTTTAATCCTTCTCTACCAGCTTTATATCTAGTGGAACCGCTGGAATGGCGTTACAGTGTATAACCTAACGTTGTTAGAACAACGTGTAAAATCACCCCCACCACACATATCAACATGCATATGCAAAGTATCATCTCCACATGAGTCCACCCACAAGAACGTGAATGAAAAAGAATTGTGCCTCCCAGAATGTTATTGAATTTCTTATATGGTAAGATATTCCACGTTCATCATCATTTTTTGTGTGTAGTATCATCAACTCATACTGAGGCCTACCAGCCATTGCAACACACGTGCAGTGTTCAGTAGTAGACCCATGATTTCTTAGAACCGGATGCTCGCGCCTCAAATCATTCATGAAACGTACATATAGACTCAGCCGGTCCAGAACCTGGACACAGTGAAAATGTTGAAACATTTGTCCGGAAGGGGAGGTGGGCAGGCGTTTCACTTACCGGGCGTCAGACGGCAGCAGCAGCAAGCTGAGCAGCACCACCAGCACCGAGGCCGTGTGCGGCGGCATTCCCCGCGTGGTTGTATAGGCGCACTGAAACACCGCACAGCGCGCTATTGCAAGTTCGATGACTACATCGGGGGAGAGGGTTATAAGGGGTTAAGAAATCCCACAGCCCTGATGGTTTTTGCCTTTTCCCCCACATCTCTAATATATTTGCCTTTCCCCCCACTTCCTACAAATTTGAAGGCATTTTCCTCACAACCTACTTCCTTGAAATCACCCCCCCCCCCCTTTTCTCCACATCCCTAATTGTTTCTGCATTTTTCCCCACATCCCACTTCCTTATAAACTCACTCCACATATGAATGACAATGTGTCGAAAATTACGACATGCACATTGGATTACAAACAATTAACGCCAGCTTAGTTCACAACACGGGAAACGGTGCGCATAAAAACAACAAAACATTAAGGGTAACACTTATTTTTCTATATGCCTGTTAAAACACCATTAAAGAGAGCGACGATGGAAAGGTAACCGCGTGGTCAATGAGATGTTTTCTGGAAGTGTTACTATACGGCGCTGCAGGTCGAGTGATTCTCAGTTGAAAACCAATTGCACATAATAGCTGCCCACATGCCTCTTAAACACTCACACACGTAATTACACGCGCTATTATTACAGCACATGATTAATATGGGCGGTGTATATTGTGCATGATTGTAACTATATGTTAAAAAATTGTCATTTGCTATGGAAGTTAACTTTTTCCAAATGTCGTGCGTTCTTGCGTCCCGGCCGGGTGTGCTGGTTCGTGGCATCCACACGGGCTCCACAGCGCTTCTTGCTAATCGTCCTAACTCAAACCAAACTTCTACTAATCACCCAATAAAGTCGTTCGCATCTTGAATGCTAACAGTTAACAGCATTCATCTCTCTTTACTTTCATAATTACATAGCTAGGCGTGCTCACACATAGGTCACAATGTAAACATATTTTTTTAAATCATCACGCTTATTTTAAACGTTAGAATATTTATATTTCTTTTCCATCTGAAATGTCGGCATACCCAAATTCAACACGTCTAACCTTAATTTCAAACTTGGTAGGCCTGATGTATACTACCATATAAAACTATATCAAAACCTACGTAGTACGGTGTAATACATTATATATATGGATGTAACGTTGGCAGAACAAATTGATGGCATATGCTAACATTTAAACATCAAGATATAAGCCAACACAATTTTTTACAATATCTAATACCTTAGTATTTAATTGGATAAATATGATGGAGCATATACATAGACTTGGCCTATACCACGAATAATGATATCCATTAAAACAATATCCGTTGAAATGTTAATGATTGAAACATACTAGTAGCTGATGGATATGTCGTTTCAAATCAATATTGCAATGTTGTAAAGCGTGACTGTTCGTATAGATAGTTATTGCTGTGTTCAATGAGCAGTAACTTGCAATCATATTTGATGTGGTGAAAGTTTATTGCGTCGCTTCAGTAGGTGAAGCAATGCATTGTGTTTGTTTTGATGTAAGTAACTATGTATGTATGTCTCTGGACAAGCTAGAGCATTTACCGGTGAACTGATTTTGTTAGAATCTTACACATCAATGTGATATGACGGGACCCCCAAATTATTCGATTTTTGGCACTTTGCAAATTAAAGTGTGCTTGTTTTACACACGGCCATCTTGAGTCCATTTTCAACATTTTCTGCAATAGCTTGTGAGAAGATATTCAATCTTGGTACAATGCTTACATGCCTAAACACCAAACATGTCTATTTTTGGTACTTTGCCGATTAAAGTTTACCTTCCAGAAAGCAATAATAATTATTATTTATTTCACTTTTCCACTATAATTTCAATACCATATATATAATGAATGCTTCTTATCAATAGCTGAATATTGCATATTAATATACCTCTGATATTTCAATGGCTGTCAGTCCATCTTTTTCAAAGAAACGAGGTCATTTACTGGGAAGTAAACAACGTCCAAGGAGTGTTGTTTCGAGGTTTTTACTTCCAAGTAAATGACCCCGTTTCTTTGAAAGATGAACTGACAGCCATTGAAATATCAGAGGTATATTAACATCCAATATTCAGCTATTGATACGAATTCATTAAATATATAGTATCAAATACATAGCTAATGAACTTAGTTAATAAATTTCAATACTGTTTGAAACGTGAACATCAAATTGACAAAATGGTCATGTTAGATTAAACATGCTCAGAGAGCACACATCACCAGAACAATGCCGACTGATGGGCAATAGATATTTACTAAAGCCATGTTTAGAAATCACCTGAAACCCATTGCCAAGAACATAGATTTAGTGTAAATAACACATCAAATAAGATTTTTTTTCTGCTTTAATGCTTTGATTAAAAAGTAGTCATCTTTATTTCACACGACTCAACGTTGTTCTAGCGACGCTGTGCTCTCTCAGCACTGTTGATCTAGTTTTAGTGTTCTGAAATCTACGTAGATTAATAAAATCCCGCACCTATCGAACCTAGTTGAATGATTGTTTTATTAACAGACTTATTCAATGCACATGCTATCATGTTGAGTTTATACAAGTTCACAACCCGAGACCCACATGGGTATCCTAGTATTGCTCAAATAAAGGTCTTTGTTAATGCGTGTATTTGTGAATCAAGCATATATGCTGATATGTAATCGTTTTTTGTAAATAAGGTTTACTCTACTTGTAGCTGCATGAGAGCTGGCTATTTTTTTTTAAAGAAATCGCGAGGGTAATTGACCGACGTTTATCCCTGAAACTTAGCCAAAATTTGAAATCAGAATAATCATTATTATTCAGTTGATCTATAATTTTTATCCATTTATTATACGATATCATATTTACTAGCCATAGCATCATTTGTAACACTGAATCGTATATATTAGTTGCCACGATAACATGCGACAGCAAAGTGTACAGCAATAACAAGGTGATTAATGACAATGTTCGTAAACAGATGAACATCTATTTGTTCATACAATCACGTATTTACCAATACTAACCTCAAATCAAACTATCCGTAATCTTTTCTACAATTGTCATTTTCATTCCATATGGTTTACCATGGTTGCATGGTTTTCAGTACGTGTTAAAATATAAAATAGATGTGTTGCAGTACATTTCAAATGGACTGTTGATTCTACACGGTCTGACCCACATACTGTGAACAGAGAGCTTGAAAAGGCTTGATAAGTTGCACTCTTATCAAACTTAACGCCCGGTGAACTTGGACAACAAAAAGGACGTCTTCATTGGGTAGTTAGTGGAAGATAACCCCGGAGAATAACATTACATTTATTTTTTTGGACGAAAAGAGTATACAACTGAAAATTAACTCTACATTCTAAAAGTAAATATTGTCTAATATAGTACAGCTAAACATAATTAACTTGTGGTAGACGCGTTGTGGTCCTTCACATTCATTGTGGACTAGCTATTAAATCACTTACTGTGCCATATTTTTCAACGTATTTTTCAACGTAAATAGATTAATACGCATTAAAAATGAATACGCTACATTTCTCATTCTTTGTAAGAAGAGTAATTTAACCACACTTAATGAATAAACTTGAAGAGACAAAATTTGGGCGATTTCCCCCAACTAAACATGCCCCCAAACACTCGCCGTATTCCGATTGCGTTATGGTAAAATGGACGGAGATGTGACTGCAACACGCGTAGGTATTTGAACTAGGCTTATTAAATTTGCTTTCCAGCCCGTAATTATCATATTGCATCTGAATCAAACTGCATAGCAATTAAATAGGGACGTCAGAATAGTGTGTTTGTACTATAGTGTTGAAGAACTACTAAAGAGTTGATAATCCAAGGCGTAGGGTGGGGTGGGTGGGGGCGGTCTGTCACATTTACGAGGGAGGACGTAGCGACCGAGCGGGAAAAGGTTATAAGAGATGGTGAAGCGCCACTTTCTATGGCAAAATGTTTAGAGAATCCAGGGCATAATGGTTGAATTTCCTGACACTTTCATACCATATTCTACGAAATCAGAGTTAAATCCCCTACTAATGTAGATGTATATGAATAGCTACTAAGATAATGAGTAAATGCCAGAATCAGTTTAAATTCATTGATGACCCATACAGAAATATCTATGAATTATAACCAGGTCACCATTTTTATTTGTTTAGGGTATATGCAAATTTATTAATTTCACCAGCCATACTTTTTAACAGTTACAAATTATGTACATGAAACATAATGATAATGTTCTGGGGTAACGTAATGAATGCTGTTTGCAATGCATAAGAGCCATGTAAATAAATCGATAATTTATTATTAGAACTGCATATTTTCGAAAGGAAAATCCAACAACTGGCCGTTTGTCTTTATCAGTCATCACCTAAAACTACAATATATCTTACAGAATACGTAGTTTAGTTTGGTTGCTAAAATGAGTTATTTTATCTCAATAATGCTCAACACCAGGAAGAAGTTTCTTCACACATGCACTTCTTATGGAAGCAGTGTACCAATATTCAACATGGAAAATACAACATGCTTTAATGATACTTTCTGAATCACAATACACGTATATCCGTTTACACTGTGAGATTCCTATGCGTCATTCATATCCTCTTCAATTCTTTCACATATTTATCAACCATACGACAGGAATAAGAAGAAAGATTAGTTTGATTTGGTGCTGTTCACATCACAAAACATTCAGATATTCTCTACCCATTCCAACTTTGCTGAAGTACATACATTACCATTATTGCTATTAGACCCATTTAGTTAATGCAGTAATAATAACTGTCTACATCCAGTTACTTTCACCAGCATATCGGATGTAAATTACTGCAGATCCTACCAATGTCTCCTGATCACTTTCAACCTTTCCCTCTCCTGCACCTTCCCCAACTGCAATCATCTTCAGCATATTTTCAGTTCATTCCGTTTTTGTATGTAAAAACCATATCTGCATATTTTTTTTATTATCACGATGCTGCTCCATCATTCTCACTCGCGTCACCCACAGTTCCTTTCCCAGATTCTTCGTCTGTCTCTGCGATGTTGGGCATGTCACCCGGCGTCATTCCGTTCAACCTCTTCTGCTCTTGTTTCTCCTCCTGCTGCAATCTCTTCAGCCTCTGCTGATTCTCCTCCATCTTCTGCCTCAATTCCTCCATCTCCTGCATCAGCACCTGAAAGATTTTTATTGTCTAATGAAAAAAAGAAACACACACACACATCCTAGAGGTATCCCGATTTTTTGTAATGTTAATAGTGGAATCATGTGTCCACACATATAATATCCACATATTCTGAGTTCTAAAACAGTTACAAGACAATAAATCCAACATAATTGTGTATCTATTAATGCATACCACTTTTAAATATCCCCATCTACAAGCTGAAGCCATAGCTGTTCAGCATTAATGATAATAATGTGTTATTTGTTACCAAGCTCGGTTTAACCTTATGGTATTGTTGTGGCAAACAAGAGATTCTGCTTGTTATTAGTACTTCCCATATCACTGTCAAACAACAAAAGCAAAGAAAATCATTTGATGTAAACCTCGCTGTTGAGCCCCACTGCTGGATTGTCGCAGTTCCGGTACAGCGTCGTTGGGTCCACCCCCTCCTTCTCCGTCTGGCTCCTCTTTGCTATCTCTGATTTCTTGTGCTCCCTCGTCCCATGGATCATTTCCCTAATCAAGCGTATACAGATTTCATATTGCATTTTCCAATGAGATGTAGAGTAACTAGAGTTATATTCTTAGTAAGACTACATTCAATAGTAGGTCGTCAAGCTCTATAGTTAGTCTTATTTAATTTAGCATATATCTAATATCAATTAACAAAATATTTTGTTTAAGTGCTATCATTTGACAGAACTACCCTTGCCAATTTGGTCATGATTGTACATGTAATTAACATGCAAATTGTCTTGAATGTACAAATGTAATTTAATGAATTATCTTGAAATTATTTCAATGTATGATAGATTCAGATGGAAGTTATACCATTATCCATATACAAACACTCAAAGCACCTATAATTTGCAGAAGGAAAAACAATGATATGAATAGCATATACTAACTCAGCAATGAAGCACATATAATAGCACAACTTATCACCTACTGATCATCATATTTAATCATATAATTAGGACTATTGGATAGAAATAAACGGAGGTACCATAGACAATTTTCATATCTATAGACAAACTGAAAGTCTAGCTAAAGAATATATTAAAACAAAAGTTGTTTGTGTAAACTATTTAATTGTAACTATTTTATTAAATTGCTATAGACACTGAAAGCATTTAATACGTACAATGACAAGCTAAATAAAAAGACCATACTAATCGTGGTTAATTCTTGCCTTGTATAATCTTCTTTCTAAATATCTAATATGGTAAAAGACCAATTATGTTGCGAAATTACACCTTTTTGTATATTATCTAAATATACATGTAGCATTAGAACAATTTCAGGAATTCAAATCACCCGAGATATGTCCATCAATCATAACGATGAAGAGATATTTTGGGTGATTCAAGCAATTTATTGTACTGTGGTCATTAGGATAACTTGAAATTTAAGATATAAGATACAGATAGGTCAAATTTCGCAATGGAGATGCTTATGGTAAAAATGAAAGAAATAGCTGAAAATGAAATCACTACTGACAATATCAATACTCATGCTACTGGCGTATATTTGTCACTTACATCTCGAGCTTTTTTGACCATATTTGTGAATTTCCTTTAGCACAGGAAATATAATTTTTCAATTAATGCATTCATGCTTTTTTATATGATTTTGGTAATCGTTTAGCTGTATTGGTATAGATATAAGACTGCATATTTATGAAATGCATAAACAACAAAAAAGTTTTTCAATTAATGCATTCATGCTTTTTATATATGTTTGTAATCGTTTAGCTGCATTGGTATATATATATATAAGACTGCACATTTATGAAATCCATAAACAACAAAATGTATACGTATAAAAGTTTTTACCAAAATGTCTCACTATTTATCACAATTACAAGCTTAGTTTGATGCTTAGGAACGTCATGCTCATTCCATGCGCAATGTTCTGTTACAAAGCACACACGTTATATTACAACATCCATGCCACTTACTTGAGGTCCACAAAGCCGTCCTTATCTTTGTCCAGTAGATCAATCAGTTCATCAAGTTGCTTATCTGTGCACTGCAGCCCTGCTTTCTGCAATAGGAAGATTATCAAATAAAATGCTGTTACTTTCTTCAAGTATAATCTGCTGGAGACTTCATAGCATTGAAGCCTTGCTGTGGTTCCAACCCACAAGCACTACCATTTGTCTAATCACAAAGCAATTCGTGATCATGGTCCTCAGTCATTCAGCCCCCCACCCCCATCCAATTTTACATAGAGGACGGTATCTCCAGATGCTCCAAAAGACACCAGCTTTGTCATTCCGCGATGGATTGGCTGAAACAGACCAATATGCGTTAAGTAATAACCTGAAGAAGAGGTTACTTGAAGCAGGCGAATTTTGCTGATGTTGCTAGGAGTCAGAGCCCCAGATGCTCTACAGGCTCAAGATACCCCATCACGAGAGGTGATAAAATCCTATATTGTCGAGTCTCCCATTGCATGTTATCATACTATAATGAAATGAACTACAAAAAAACCTAATATTTCAAAGAAATATATGTAATATTGAAGAATTGTTGCACATTCTTAATACAGTTCGATTCTAAAAATCAGTATGACTTTTGTTGTTGGTAAAAAATAATAATGCGCATGCGCACTGATGATGCTAGCATCCTGAGATGGCATCATGATAAAGAGGTGGACATTTTAACAAGGTGTACAGTATGCCTATACCCACCACAATGCCTATGCGGAACTCACTCCGCGACACCTGCCAGTCACTGTCCTCCTGATCGAGGCGCTTAAACAGGTCAATGATCCTCAGTCCATCCTTCTCCATGAGTTTGATGAGCAGCTCCCGCGGATCAAGCTTGTGAAGGAGTCCGTCCTCGTGGGCGCCATCTGAAGTCACGTGATGGCGTTCTTTCACTGGCTTGAAGCGTTTTATGTCACACGTATAAAATCATTATATGAGAACTTTTTGTGGGATTACACTAGACCTACCGATAAGATTTTTCAAAATAAAGCCTGAACGATCACAATAAGATTTTAAAACTAAGTAGTGCATCAATTTAAACTCTTCCCTGTTTCATTGAACTATCAGTAACACGATTCATAAGGTTTCATAGCAGCTTATTGAAGTAGTTAGCTCTGACTGCCCGTGTCTCTCCAACCACGACAATTCTGTCGGGCTCCCAGTTCCCACCTGTGCTATGTGTGATCACCATCCCGTGCTGACATTGGAATTCTGGCCGCTTGTCTTTCGTGAACTCGGTGAGTAGTTCAAGAAATTCATCAGTGACAACAAGATCCTGCCATTATGGAAATACAGTTACATTAATATGAGAAGAATATAGTAATACTTGGTAACTACAAACGTAACACAAGCCACTATTCAGTAAGAATTTATAGATTTAAATCTTATGCGTTTTCTGACTTTCATGTAGATTTTAAATCTAAGCAACAGATTTTTGTAAAATATTGTACACGAAGAAGCAAATAAATTACAAATGAAGTAGATGTGACGGTCAAATACACACTCTAATATCCAATGCTTTGAATGTTTCTGAAGACGTTTTTACAACGGCCTGTAACATGAGTTCACAGCCCTTTGGAGATATTGGATTGTTTGCCAGCTGGAAGGTAACACAACACCCATTATTGCAACTATCACACGGGAATGAAAACTATTAAGAAAAATGACTTAACAACTAAACCGTCTTTGAAATTACTTTACCAAACGAAATCAATAAGTAATCTTATCTCAATTGCAGGTCATCAAAATTAGTATTGGGTTGGAATGCCGGAGCCAGTAGTTCATCTGGTGTGTGAGTAAGAGTATGGCGTGACCCATGTGCCCTCGGGGGGGTTAGGTACTTCCATAGTCGCCCTATACGGCATGTGCCACTGATAGGGCTCACCGTTTCCAGCACTCCAGTGTCACTAGGGGTCATGATTTCAACATTCCAGTCAGTTTCACTAAAGGAGGTTCAATCTCGAGGTTCAATATCTAACTCTCTTTTCATGTGATTTTGCATTATTGAGCCATAATAAAGCATAAAAGGTAAATAAAGTTGTAGCAAATCTTGTTTTCATTACAGTATCACATAGAATGATACCCCTTGGGATAATAGCCCGTTGTTTTCATCCGGTGGTTTCACTCGGGATATAATTTTCAGTTTCACTGGTTTCAGTACGGGTATGAGTTTGGACCTTCAGTGGCACCCTCCTACCCATTCACCCCTGAAGTACCTACCCCGAGCATGTGCCCCCCTGGTATCTATGCATTATTTTCCTCCGTTTCATGAAGAAAGTGGACTGGCATGGGATATGTCTGTACTTTAACATATCAATAACTGATGCTACCTTGAGAGACTGTAATGAGGTGTTGCCTTTGAGTCCTTTGAGAATCAGTGACATGCCTTCTGCGTGTATCCTGTTAGACGACATGTCCAATTCTTGCAACGTCTTATTCTTGGCAAGAGCTTGTCCAATGGCTTGGCTACCATCATAACCAAAACCATTCCAGGAAATATTGATTGAACGCAAACCTCGATTATCCTAAAAAGGAATCAAGCAATATGTTGTTATTAGAGGTTAATATCAAGCCCTTGGTAGAAATCACACATATACTTTAGTAGCGCATTCACTAAAATTGGACAACTGAGCCTTACCCTCACTCCATTGGCTATGGCTGAGGCACCTTTCCCCCGAATGTGGTTCCAGCTGATATCCAGTGTCTCTAGCGTGTCATTGTCGGCTAAGGAAAGCCGGCAAGGGAAAATGATAACCTCATAAATGTCACCAATTAGTAGCAAATATTTTCAAAAGGAGTTTTTCAAACACTATACTTATATAGAAAAGCCATGCTATACCCACAGATTACTTAATGTGTTATACCTATTGCTTTCCCCAGCAGCAAACAGCCATCGTCACTGAGCGCATTATGTGACAGACATAACGACCGTAAAGACATGTCTTGCTGGAACGGACAGGAACATGTGAGCATTCTAGTGTAATAATGATGTAATGATATCAAGATATATTCAGTGTCAATTTAAGCTGATTAACACCATACATAGCACCATGGCTACTCAACGGCAGGATATACATAAGTGTTACTTACATCCAGCATAGTCCGCACGTGCGTCAAATCGAGGTCTTTAATGCCAATTGCTGAAAGTGGATGAAGATAATTTGAAAGATTCTAACAATAAAAACTCGAAACGTCCATTAAGCATGTCTACATAATGTTATGAATGCATGATATATCAACGGTTTAATATGTGTACATGAACTTCCAAAATGTTCCCAGTTAAAAGCAATTGTAAGCTTCTAAGGAGTGTTACAGGCCACAAATATTGTGCACCTACCGGCAAGATATACAGTGCGGAGATAGTTGCTGCTGGCTACAGCTTTGCAGATGGCTTTTAGGCCTTCCTCTCCTATAGCATTTTCGGATATATTCTAAAAAGAATAGGTGATCCAAAGATTATATCAACGGGCAATAGTGTAGATCAAATATTAAAAATCGGGGGAGTTATGTGTTTCTGTTAAAATGTGTTAAATTGTTAGAGGTCGCAGTGTTACAGATGGAACGTGCATTCGTCGCTAGAAATTGTTGACTGAATGCAAGCCATATTACAGGGTCTAGTGAAATCAACAGCAATACACAGACGTTATCCTACGGACCAGGCTAATGTGACACAGGAAGAACTGCACTATATCGTGTCGTGCAGATATTCAAAATAGGGCCGACTGCTCATGTGTTCACTGATTAAGACAATCCCTGAGTGTTGTTTGGCTGTGTGTTTGATCGGTAGTTAGGCGAGGTGTACAGGCGGTGATAACAAGCGGAGGGCGCCGATATTAGCATTGATATTGACTGTTTTGTCGGACGTTTGCAGACGTCATTTGCTCACACCGGCGAAGACAGTGTTTACATTAGCAGCTACATTTACAGTAATTTATTGAGTATTGGTACCTGCACGCTAACTTGCATTACATTCATTGTCATTCACAACCAATGTGTAATGATTGACTAGGTTTATCCTCAATGGATCTAGAAGTTCTAGTGGCTATACAACATAGCAGCCGTGTGGCATAATAGTTCTTGAAAACGAGTTGAGTTTTAAACTATACTCTGTGAATTAAGAATGCGTCTAAACTTTACAATACCATTTTGTTGGAAATGTCATGGAACCAACAATACAAACATAAATAAGGCAATAGATCAAGCTTGCTATGTCCTCTTGTACTTGCCAGTTTTCATTCATAATGTTGGTGGCCTGAGTGATATCACCAGGAGCGATTTAAATAAATGTGACTTTGATTGTCCAAATGAACACGCGCATGGAAATATAACCGTAGTCACATGGTATCCAGTTTGTAAAGAAAGATAGTGACCTTATTAGATTCCACTTATGTCGTCATACAAACATACACAAAACCTTTGAAAGAATAATAGGAGTTGTTGCTCTATTTATAGTATCACAATAGACAAATCAATGCATATAATATGGTCTTATCAATAATTTTGATTATGGCATTCGATATAATTTGTATGGAGAGCGTAAAGACGACTGGAAATAAGTGATATGGCGCAATTGGGCAGTCACAGTAGGCTTACTGAAAAGAAAACATTCACATACATAGTGAGGTCATTCATCATTTCTACATTTTCCATCCACGTGCTTTTATCAACGAAACAATCGCCATCGAGTCATCCAAATATGAGTCGATTAGATTTAGCCTACACTGGCCACAGTCGCATTTTCATTGTTAGATTTTGAAATTATCCTCCATGTTTTGATCTTGATCAGGGCGGTTTTGGATCTTTATCCTTAGATGCATAACACATCGATCTATTTTGAACAGTGTATCTATCATGATTATGAATACAATTTAATCACTAATCTTGTTAGCATCGTTGCTTATGCGCTCCTAATCGAATGTAATCGACCGCCTGATTCTACCTGTGCCAACACAATCTCACGTGTTCTTATCGTGTAATGCTCTTTCATGGGCAATATTATTACGTAATTAGAGTGAGATATAAGCTAATCTATGAGACATTAGACTCACGTTTCAATATTCAGAGAAACCCTTTGTTTCCTTCCCAATCACGCACACGCGCGCACGCACACACACACACACACACACACACACACACAAATTGAAACAAAAAAGTCCGTCAAACGGAATATTTTAATCAACTGATGAATTATGATTATTTAAAGTTTGTATACAAGGCAATGAATGACAAATGTATCCCCCATGTCTTGACAATCATGTAGGCTATCAGTACACTTCTACTACAATGTCAAAGTACGTACGATGGTCTTGAGGCTGCCGCTTGCCTCCACCAGTGCGGCGATGGCGCGCGCACCCTCCATGCCCACACAGTTGTCCGTGAGGTCCAGCTCCTCCACTCGCTCATTGTTCTGTACAGAGACATAGACAACAGCACACGTTAAATTATTTTTAAAAACATAAGTGTTCTACAGCCTCCAATCCATGTAACTCATTGGTTAGGAATTTATTGCATCACTTCAAAAGCCAACTAATTACCGTTGTTTTATTAATGAACGTGTGGGGCAAGTACAAGAAATACTGGCTTAACAGACGAATCTTGGGAGATGTCCAAAGGATGTCCAGGAGATAATGGATGCAGATTACAATGATCTTTGAACCATACAAGTTTTTATGATGCATTGGTTATATCTGCCGGCCTATTTTCGGTCGATTATCATGGTAGCCTTGCGGGTGGTTTGTGAAATAAGCACTAGTAACCCATCAGATCAACATCCTTAACTAATGCAACTTGCGTTTGAACAGATTTCTATTGATGCCTCACTAATGTCAGAAAATCTCTCACTCTACTGATCTCCAACCAGTCTCCAATCAACCAGCAAATGTGGCGAATGCATTAAGGATGTGGATCTATAGTAACCAATGCATCTTGCACAAAACGCCTGGGGGACACCCATAGCCATCGGATTAGCCAGTGGTATCCAAAAAAGGTGGGGTGTGCGATGTCCATGTAATAGGGATACACAGGTGGACAGCAGTGTAAACAACAGTCTCATCATAGGTTGGGGATCCTATGAGGGACATATGCATCTTTACTGCCGGCCGGGTAACCACGGTCATTGGCTGGTCATTGGTCAGGAATTGTGACTAAAGTATAGATGGGTATCGCACTGCACATCGTATGCACATCCTTTACATAATGGGACTGGGGTATTACTCACCACGAGGGCCACGGCGATGGCGCGCGCCTCCTTGGCGCCAAGTCCGTGGCTGCGAGCGCGGATCACAGGGTCGTTGAGGCGGCGGGTGATGTACGACACCGGGGTGACGCCCAGCTGTCTGCCGGAGACAGATTACAGACGGTTTGATAGGAATGGACAAGTCTGTTCTGCTTCATTGTTGAACAAATTCATTGGCTATGTATGGTAACTACTAATTCTGCTTAGAAATAGCTTTATTTTAGCTGAGGGAGATGGGGGCCGCCAGGGGGACCCAGCACTGATGCTACACTCCTTTGCGGTTGTCTACTTCCATGTAAATGTATACATTTCCGTAAAAAGAAGAACTGACAGTCTTCGAAATATTGGGGTTAATATAATCTAAAATAAAGCTATTGCTAGATGAATGAGTAATTCACAAATTTGTCTTCGTTTTTTTGGTACTAAATACTATACTACCGATTAATTAGCGATGGTGCAGTGAAAATACAGAGTACACGTGGTCATCAGATATGCCATTTTAAAAGTGTGAGAAGCCCCTTCTCATAACATTTGATTGAACATTTCTTATTATCAAAATCATTCCAGGTGTATGCTGTGGTCCTCTCTGGACTACACGTACACAAGTTGATTTGATTGATACCTGCATGCTTCCGTGTATGCATCCTGGTTTTTCTTGATTTCCTGGTACTTCTTGGGTAACGGCGTCACCGGCGGAGTCACTGTGGCAGAAAGATTATGTGTAAACTTGTACAGTTTATCCCACAAACCTGATTTGGATTTTGTCATGGATGTCATAGATGTAGTCATTTTTTCATTAAACTGTATTCCCTTTGGTTCTTGCTCTTTAATCACCTCAAACATTGTAGTAGGTAAACAAATATCACATCTAAATAAAAGTTAATATCAAAACTGTATTTATGATTGAGTATTTGCTATCACAATATTCCTTAAATTCAATTTGACAGCTTATTAATAACTTATTAAAGAATTGTGCGTGTTTATTTTACCGTATCCACGTGAACAAATTGGAAACATTGGTTTTGTGTCGTGAGTAGGCACTAATTGGTGATACATATATCTGGTCAATATAATACACACTGATGTTAGTATATACAGAGAGATTCTTTAGGAATCAACACAATGATTATGATATTTTGATCTAACACATTGATCGCTATTCAGTGAAAATCTACGAGAAATGATCAGTCTCTGCAGCACACTTTTCACTAGCATTGACTATTCACTGGCAGGCTAGCTACACAAGCTACTTGATATACAAGAACACCACATAACTCATTTAAACAAACAAAGTCAACTACAGCTCACGGGCAATTTCAACACCCACCGTAACCTGTTCTAGAGATAAAATTTGCCCAATAGAAACATACAGCACTACCACCGTACCCCCATAAGTATACAAAGCTACAGCATTTTAAGAGTATGAAATGTCAATCAGTCATATTACCGACACAATAGAGTCCTCCTGTCGAATACAGTCCACATCATATGTCAACAAGGCTCCACATGGCACCTGCCGTGCACCTACCGTCTGCCATGATGTCATAGCCAGTGAAGGTGAAGTCCCTCTCGAGCCTGCCGCCGCCGCCACCGCCCCGGCCCGTGCCTGGCGGGATGTAGGCCGAGTAGCGATCCTTCATCGACATTCTCGTCGACTCTCGCGAGCTCAGCACTGGCGCACCTGAAACCGGGGAGAGGGCAGTTGTCAGCTTCATGTCAATGCAAAGGTTCTGGTTGTATAATTAAAGCAAATTTACTAAATGTGTTGAGGAAGAAATGTAATTTTTGGATACTTGTATTTGCCGGTCATTGATGTTTATGTTCCAAATTATAGAAAGTATGATAATTACTTGAATTTTGCATATTCATGTAGTACATTTTCGTCTTGTCTCGTCTTGAATAAATATGAGCGGTGATTGGCAATATTTTTTTAAGGTCACCATAACATTACCATCTCCTAATTTACTCAAAAGAAGTTGCCCAGCGCACACAATACATAGCAAATATATAGTAATATTGAAGAAGTCGATGACTAAAAATAGATGATTGCCACTGCTACTGGATGCAAGCATGCAATCAAAATGAAAGCTTTATTAACAACTCTGAGTATTTTTTCAAATGATGCATTTGATTTTTGATATTTTTAAAAATTTCAACCAAAATACAGTACCCCACAATTGCTAATCATGTCTGTGTGCTATGCACTATACTAGGTTACATTTGTCTTGGAACTGACGGCCATTCACTCAACTAACTGACCTAATTGCAACTTCTTTAATCTTTTATCCATTATGGAATGCACAAAACTATCCTCAACGGCAATTCCAACCGACTATGGGCATAGAATGGAAGTTCCAAACAATGTCTTCCCTAGCACAATGCGTTGCCATATAACACAATATCTACAAAAGTACATATCCTCTACTAAGTGGAAAGCATTAACGATTTTAGTTCTCTGCTTGATGAAAAACATTTGTCGTGTTTCCCCGCTGATTTATGAGCAATACGACAGGTTGGAAAGATTACAAGATAATGAATTTTGTTTTTCATTCAGCCATGTAATAGCTGATTCATAGACTGCCTAGCAAGTTAATTGAGTCTTCATACTCTGAAACGTGCCCTATAATATGTCTTGATCAGTTTATAATTTACATGTCAAAGTTCTCTGTTTCCATACTCCACTTGAGATTTGAACTGGGCTGTAGTTTTTTCCACTCTAGATAATTAGATAATTCAAATATTGAGAATGAGTTTAGCTTTTAACAGGTAGTCAATTGTTGTGAAATAATAATAAAGAGAAATTGGAGAAATTATCTAGCAATATACATACTGCAATAACAGAGGAAAATCTCACACTGTCTAAAAATTGTTTTTTGAGTAGCGTTGTATCAAAAACTGTCTTGCTTGCTGAACCTATATTTATACGCAGAGATCAAACCAGCTTCTTTGATGTTCTTCGTCATCAACGAATATATGTAATAAAACAACGCGTATTTTCGAAGAGCATTCGTTCCTGCACGACATCAGACAGAATACTTTCACAAATACGGTGTATCAGTATTAATTATTATGGATGTTCACAAAGGCATTGTGAGTTTGAGACCCCCTCAAATAATTTATCATATATCACTCCGAAGCCTATGAGCCCTCCTGATTGCGCGTGGACTAGCAGTAAACACCTGGGGCCTGTTTCACTAAGCTGTTTACGTACATACTGAAACGATATCGTTACAGTACCAAAACGTAATTTTTTAGTTTCACTAAACATTTCTACGTTTTATGGAAACGAACTACGATGGCTGATATCGTTAAAACTTGACGATCCTCGTTGATTTTTCTCACTCGTAAATGGCTGTGAGAACCGTAATACAAGCGCCGTAAGTACATAAATTCGTTACAAAATGTGGTTGAAACGAAGAGAAGAGGGTTTATAAGGAAGGTGGAAGATGACATTACCATTATATTAGGCGACCCACGGAGAACATCGCATCAATTGCTGATGTCTGTGTGTTCACTACAATGTACAGGCATAAATCATCAAGGAATCTATGTGTGTACATCCCGTGTGATCAACTACACTGATCGAAAATAATAAAATAATAAAAAGCTCTCTCGTGTGCGGTGCACGTCTGTCCTGCTTGTTTGTTTTTCATGCCAGACTCACGTATACAATAGAGTACATAAAACATGTACATGGCCGACGCTCGATCTTATGCCCACGGCACAACAGAACTTGTGGACAGTTTGGCCGCACGCTTTGTTTCAACTCCACGGTGGCTAGTTGATTTATGCATGAAGTGACAATTCACGTCATTGTATTTGGGGGCATTTCTGACACCCCACCCGCCCCCGGTAATTTTGCGTCATTACCCCCCCCCCCCCCAACTATGAGGTGTCATTTTACAGATTTCTGCTGCCCCCCGCTCATTACTACTACCCATATAAATGGAAACTATGCAAGCAGCGTCGCGTACATTAGCATGCTATGGAACAAAAAAACAACAACAAAAATATTCACACAATTTCTCACTCTTGATGTCTGCACCCCTCCAGTCCACGATGACATCATTTTACTCTGGACCCCCCCATTTGCCTCACTGAACACTCACTGATCGTCAAGATCTCCGTGAGATTTGGCAGTAGACTGGCGGTAGACTAGCCGTGCAGCCTAATGTGTCCTAGGCATTACTCAAATCACATGATCTTGAGAAATTCTAAAAGGACGTAGAGGGCACACATTTAGTGCAGGACGGAAGTCTAGTCTTGACATTGCTTTATAGAATTATAGGCAATTCATACAGCCCTCAACACCCACCCACCCCCACCCCTCTCACCCACAGCCACCACCTATATAATACCCACCCAAAACCAATCCCGGTTTCAAACATCTTGTAATCACAAGTTTGTTTGTTTTTGTTAATAAGCAAAATTCAACTCAGGGGAGTAACATCAAATATGTGTGCAGTGCGAAAGAGATTCCCACACACCGACAATGGCTTCGAAATCAAGAATGGTACGTTCATGTGATATCCAGGGTCTGATCTCGTAAAAAGTACTGTATGTTGTAGCCGTAACGCATCAGATCGTACACGTAATCGCATCCGTAATCGTTACTCGTACTCGTTGACGTAAAAATGATTGTGAAACAGGCCCCAGGAAGTGAAAATTGTATGATGTGTGAAGTGTTATGTTGAAATGTTTTTCACACATGGGCGATTAAGTTCCACAGTGGGAAGGCCAGTTAACTTAACAGGTAAAATGGTTGTTTATAACTTTACACACACGGTCAGATTTTTGTAACACGGTGTTAGTGCATTCGGCACAATCCCTTTAGTGGACATAGTACTGTAGCCCCTAATTTCACATAGACGATGGTAGCTCCAGATGCCCCAGATGACGCCTGCTGCTTTGTGTCATATCGAGGTGGATCGTAGGTGTTCTGGTCTGATAAGTGGAGTGAGGTGGCTGGTTCAGTAGGGAATGGCGCACCTCAGGCTGGTTCTGGGCTAACATCATGTTATCCCCCTTTCTTGAAATGTGATATATGTTTTTGCTTATGTGCTCTTGTTATGGAAGCGTGAAACAAAAGCATCTGCTCCATCAGTTCGAATGAAGCCGATACTGCACGATACTGCACGATTAATGCCGTCTTCCCGGATGAAATGGCACATATCTGCCTGGTTCTGCCCGCCCCCTTCCCCAACACAATGTTTTTCGGCATGTGGTCTTCACCGTTATGGATTATTCCGTTGTTTATCTGGACAATCTTCTTCCTTTTTTGGATTGTCTGCAAGGCTAACTCGTTTGTCCGAAGGTTTTCCTCTGAAAGCTGGCCTTTCTGGCTGTGTTCATAAAGATGTTCGGTGTTGTGGTTTGCTTTTTCTCAATGGTCCTCTGAGCCTACCTTTTCACCCAGTCCATCTGAAAGGTCACAGACCGTTATTACAGACGATTCCATGAATGTTGGCCATAAAATATGCACACGAGGCACCATAAAAATACTGACAATATATTTGCCCACTGTCTTCGGTCTTGTGGAGCATCTGGAGCTATTATCGTCTATGTGAAAGTAGTGGTTTGCATTACAC
>CM032669.1:58682515-58704364 GCA_019095985.1 Streblospio benedicti | reverse complement strand
AAAAAAACCAAAAAATTTAGTTTTCAAAAAAGGAAAACTAAGAAGGAGCAAAAAAAAAAAGGGCCCGGGTTTAAACCTTCCCTTTAAAGAGGGCCCAAAGCAAAAAAAGACCGAAAAAAGGAAATTTTTTAAAAAGAAATTTTGTTTGCTTTTGGCCCCTTTTTCACAAAAAATTTCCCCGAGGGCTTTTTAAACTATTAAACTATATTAAAAAAATGGTTTAGAATGTCTAAGGGTAAACCAAATTGGGAAAAATGAAATAAAACATTAATATTAGTGGCTTAAGCATTGCAAAATTTAATGCTTTTCATGCATCAACAAAATATTGGAAAATGGAAAATAAAAAGGGCCCCCTCGAAGAAACCTTTTTGGAAAAGGGCCCCAAAAAATCGAATACTTTGGGTGCGCATAAAAAGTTGTGTAAAAAAATTTGCAGAAAAGGCGGCAAAAAGCCCTTGTCCGAGCAAAATCAAATAAAACTTTTTACCCATACAAATAATAAATAAACAAATACAACAAAAAACTCAACAACATACATACATACATCATACATACATACATACATACATACATCATACATACATACATACATACTACATACATACATACATACATACATACATACATACATACCATACATACATACATACAAAACATACATACATACATTACATACAAAACCAAAACCCTCAGCACAACCATACAACAAAATAATCCATCTTTATTTAATTCTTTTTGGGCTCTCAAATAAATAAGTCAAAAATTTTGGGATACTCTATTGGTTTGGCCAATTTTTCGTTTTTTAAAAACAGGATGCTGCTTGCTAATTTTTTAAAACTGTATTAGGCACAATATGGAGATGGGTGGCGAAAACCTGGTGTAGGCAAATCCAGTGTCATTATTACAAGTTCGCTTTATTTCTTAGTAATTACAAGTTAAGAGGGTACACATGAAGCGAGAGTGAAAGATCATTAATGAGTCGGCGACAGAGTACGTGCTCTGCAGTAGGTCTACTGAATAATCCACAAATTTTCAATTTGTGTCGAAATGCGAAGGCCTTGATTTAGATATTGTCGCGTTTTTTATATATATATTTGGTGTTTTCTATGTATGGTCATCTTCAAAGAACTGAATTACATGACATGTATACGCTTAAAATATTATCTTTTTTTCTATTATTTTGTCTGCGTCTCTCTTCAGGACCGTTGTCACCATTTTATACATCCGGATCCAGCAGCAGTAAAACAAAACTACCACAGATGGTTTAAATCATCAAAAATGGATGGCAGAAGGATGAGCGTCACCCATTACATTTAAGAACGTTCCAACAAATAGTGTAAAACGCCCGAGTGAACCAGAACCACAATGTCCTCGCTGCACTACACGAAGACCGCCCTGGCTGCTCCACCACAGCGTGAGCGGCGGCCGGCGCGCGTCACCCCGCCGCCGGTCGATACGTTCACTGCGCGCCTTCACGCCCTGCCCGCACACCCCACGTCCGTCGCCTCTTGGCTCAAGCCACAAACCCACTACAGCAGCGACAGCGACGACGACGAGTGGAGCAGCAGGCTCGGCGGCGGCGGCGGCAATAAGGGATCGTTTGACAAAGGCGAGAATGGATTTTTGCTGGCCACGCACGGGAAGGCGCTGAATGCAGACGACAGCCACCAGTTGTTGGGAGACAATGGCGAGGCAGGTAAGCAGGGGCGCGGGGGAGCTCAGGTGGGGTGATGAAGGTGGTGTGTTGCGTGGATAATGGCGGCCGGCTATTGTCTTAGCGCCAATGGGGTATTGATGGGGTTATTGTATTCGGAGTAGGGTCGATGCGCTGTTCATTTAGCGCTGGTGTTGGCGGTGAGCTGACGAAATGCGATTTTAGGATTTGGAGCGCATTTCTCTGCGAAGTTGTCTTGTGTCGATTTAGGATTATAGACCTACTTTATGTGTGTAAAATGGAATTATCTGCGCCCTATCACGAGATGGGAGTTGTGATGGATGAGGTGCTGTGAAACAGTTTCTTATTGCGAGCTTATCAATGGACAATGCAGGATCCCAACAAACTAGCAGTAGGTAAGAAAAGAAAGTATAACTTAAACAGCGTATTATGTGTGCTTGGCGTGCAAGGGAATTGTGGTTTAGTGTCACTTTTAAAAATTGTGTGCTAAATTGTTGTCTCTTATGGCACTTCATATAAATAATAATTTATCTACATTTCATTATGCTACATGATACACACATGGAGTTCTTTTCTACTGTATTGCGATAATAATTTCACAGAAAGTTGCTTAGCCTGGAATTGATTGTTATGTAACCAAGCCAAAAAAGGAATACACTATGACCAAGCTGTCAATAACTGGTATGTACATGTAAAGCTAAGTACCTAATTAATTATAATTTGTGAAATAGAACAAGCACACTTAAACGGTTTCGTGTGTTACTTGTTATACTCTAAAATATTAAAGAGGTTGTTGTAAGTTTATAAATTATACTTACTTTCCTAAAAGTCCGCACTCAAAGTCCGCACTCACACATAAATAGTATAGGGGGAAAACTATTATTTCGATACATTTTTCTGAGCACAACCAAGAATGTTGTTTACTCGGATATAACAAGCGAGTCCAAATATTGATGATCCTCTCAAATGTTCCTTAGAGGGTTTTTCTTTATTAGCCAGAATGGTGTAAATATGGCAATAAGTGATATTCATCTGTTTATGGGTTTTGTTGGTTTTGTTTATTTAGAGTTCTCGACTCAAGGCCGTCATGTTTGCAGACGACTTGATCATTATGACGACCGCCCGTGATCCGCTATTTGTCTGTCATTTAACGTCATTGACACTGGCAGATCCAGATTTTCGTAACAGGGGGCGGGACACTCCCAGGATTTTATGGGTTTCATAATCATGAAGGCCCAAGAAGATGCCAAATACCCAATGCAAATTATGTTCGTCTTGCAAAGCGGGGAAGAGGATCTGCCTGTGCTCACAACTCTCAAAACCATGTGTAATGCAAACCACTACTTTCACATAGACGATAATAGCTCCAGATGCTCCACAAGACCGAAGACAGTGGGCAAATATATTGTCAGTATTTTTATGGTGCCTCGTGTGCATATTTTATGGCCAACATTCATGGAATCGTCTGTAATAACGGTCTGTGACCTTTCAGATGGACTGGGTGAAAAGGTAGGCTCAGAGGACCATTGAGAAAAAGCAAACCACAACACCGAACATCTTTATGAACACAGCCAGAAAGGCCAGCTTTCAGAGGAAAACCTTCGGACAAACGAGTTAGCCTTGCAGACAATCCAAAAAAGGAAGAAGATTGTCCAGATAAACAACGGAATAATCCATAACGGAGGCAGCCACATGCCGAAAAACATTTGTGTGGTGGAGGGGTGGCAGAACCAGGCAGAAATGTGCCATTTCATCCGGGGGAGCAGCATTAATCGTGCAGTATCGCATTGGCCTCATTCGAACTGATCCAAGGGCAGATGCTTCTGTTTCACGCTTCCATAACAAGAGCACATAAAAAACATATATCACATTTCAAGAAAGGGGGATGCTAGCCCAGAACCAGCTTTGGAGGTGCGCTTACCCTACTGAACCAGCCACTCACTCCAATTATCAAAGACCAGAAACACCTACGATCCACTCCTGAAATGACACAAAGCAGGCGTCATCTGGGGCATCTGGAGCTACCATCGTCTATGTGAAATTAAGGGGCTACAGTACTATGTCCACTAAAGGGATTGTGCCGAATGCACTAACACCGTGTTACAAAAATCTGACCGTGTGTGTAAAGTTATAAACAACCATTTTAGCTGTTAAGTTAACTGGCCTTCCCCACTGTAGGAGCAATCGCCCATGTGTGAAAAACATTTCAACATAATACTTCACACATCATACAATTTTCACTTCCCTGGGGCTTGTTTCACTATCATTTTTACGTCAACTAGTACGAGTAACGATTACGGATGTGATTACGTGTACGATCTGATTGTATTTACGGGTGTTTCACGAACCCCTTTTTTGATGTCCGTAATAACAGTAAACCCCGTAGGCGTTACGGCTACCATATACAGTACTTTTTACGATATTAGACCCTGGATATCGCACAAACATACCATTCTTGACTTCGAAGCCATTGTCGGTGTATGGGAATCTCTTTCGCACTGCACACATATTTGATGTTACTCCCCTGAGTTGAATTTTGCTTATTAACAAAAACAAACAAACTTGTGATTACAAGATGTTTGAAACCGGGATTGGTTTTGGGTGGGTATTATATAGGTGGTGGCTGTGGGTGAGAGGGGGTGGGGGTGGGTGGGTGTTGAGGGCTGTATGAATTGCCTATAATTTTGTAAAGCAATGTCAAGACTAGACCGTCATGCACTAAATGTGCTCCCTCTACGTCCTTTTAGAATTTCTCAAGATCATGTGATTTGAGTAATGCCTAGGACACATTAGACTGCACGGCTAGTCTACCGCCAGTCTACTGCCAAATCTCACGGAGATCTTGACGATCAGTGAGTGTTTAGTGAGGCAACTGGTGGTGGTGGTGGGGGGGGGGGGGTCCAGAGTAAAATGATGTAATCGTGGACTGGAGGGGTGCAGACATCAAGAGTGAGAAATTGTGTGAATATTTTTTGTTGTTGCTTTTTGTTCCATAGCATGCTAAATGTACGCTACGCTGCTTGCATAGTTTCCATTTATATGGGTAGTAGTAATGAGTGGGGGGCAGCAGAAATCTGTAAAATGACAACTCATAGTTGGGGAAGGGGGTGGGGGTAATGGCGCAAAATTACCGGAGGGGTGGGGGTGTCAGAAATGCCGCCAAATACAATGACGTGAATTGTGAACGATCCATTGTCACTTCATGCATAAATCAACTAGCCACCGTGGAGCTAAAACAAAGCATGCGGCCAAACTGTCCACAAGTTCTGTTGTGCCGTGGGCATAAGATCGAGCGTCGGCCATGTACATGGTTTATGTACTTTTGTGCACGGTGTGTCCTCTGGCATGAAAAACAAACAAGCAGGACAGACGTGCGCCGCACACGAGAGAGCTTTTTATTATTTTATTATTTTTGATCAGTGTAGTTGATCACACGGGATATACACCCATAGATTCCTTGATGATTTATGCCTGTACATGTAGTGAACACACAGACATCAGCAATTGATGCGATGTTCTCCGTGGGTCGCCTAATATAATGGTAATGTCATCTTCCACCTTCCTTATAAACCCTCTTCTCTTCGTTTCAACAACATTTTTGTAACGAATTTATGTACTACGGCACTTGTATTACGAGTTCTCAGCCATTTACGAGTGAAAAATCAACGAGGATCGTCAAGTTTTAACGATATCAGCCATCGTAGTTCGTTTCCATAAAACGTAGAAATGTTTAGTGAAACTAAAAATTCCGTTTTGGTACTGTAACGATATCGTTTCAGTATGTACGTAAGCAACAGTGAAACAGGCCCCAGGTAATTTTACTGCTAGTCACGCACAATCAGAAGAAGGAGGGCTCGCAGGCTTCCAGATAGATATATGATAAATTATTTGAGGGGTCTCAAACTCACAATGCCTTTGTGAACATCCATTATAATTAATAATGATACCCCGTATTTGTGAAAGTATTCTGTCTGATGTCGCGCAGGAACGAATGCTCTTAAAATACGCGTGGTTTTCTTGCATTATGTAAGTGTCTGTTTTCGTTGATGACGAAGGAGAACATCAAAAGAAGCTGGTTTGATCTCTGCGTATAGATATAGGTTCAACAAGCAAGACAGTTTTATTTTAACACTACTCAAAAAATCGAATTTTTAGACAGTGCAGATTTTCCTCTGTTATTGCAGTATGTATATTGCTAGATAACTTCTCCAATTTCTCTTTATTATTATTTCACAACAATTGACTACCTGTTAAAAAGCTAAACTCATTCTCAATATTAGAATTATCTAATTATCTAGAGAGGAAAAAACACAGCCCAGTTCAAATCTCAAGTGGAGTATGGAAACAGAGAACTTTTGAAATGTAAACTATAAACTGATCAAGACATATTATAGGGGCAGAGTTTCAGAGTATGAAGACTCAATTAACTTGCTAGGCAGTCTATGAATCAGCTATTACATGGCTGAATGAAAAACAAAATTCATTATCTTGCTTAATCTTTCCAACCTGTCGTATTGCTCATAAATCAGCGGGGAAACACGACAAATGTTTTTCATCAAGCAGAGAGAACTAAAATCGTTAATGCTTTCCACTTAGTAAGAGGATATGTACTTTTGTAGATATTATATGGTACATTGTGCTAGAGAACATTGTTTGGGACTTCCATTTCTATGCATAGTCGGTTGGAATTGCATTTTAAATATATCCTTTTAATGCAAAAATAGCAATTTCAGGTAAACTCTAGCTTTTATGACAGATATTACAAAATGGCCTTTCCAAAGCTCATTAGTAATTCATTATGTGTGGAAGGAAGGAGATTCGGACTACTTTGGGTAGGCTTTGACTCAGAAAAAGCATCACATCACAATGATCAAGGAAATATAACAAAATTATATGCATCATGAAAAGTTGATTCAAGGAACAAGCACATATCCCTCAACTTTGTTTAATATGTAAAGAGCAGTATACAATTTAGAGATGATTATTAGCAAACCCAACAGATCACCAATTTTCTGAAATGTCGGTAGCCTCGCATTAGACTTCATTAATGCCTCACTGCACTCTTGGAATACAGTCATTCCACTTTTTGAAAGATGTTTAGAGTTACTTTTAACATTACATTTTGTGTAAATTGCAGGTTTCGTTTTTATTTTATAAGAGTAGTGTGTTTATAATCTTTATGTCTCTTATATATCTAGATTTTTGGAGAGGAAGTAAGCCTTTTTCAGTAAATTTCCTATGGTTGTGTTTTTCTGTATTATTCAAGTGAAATAATATGGGGGAAATTATTAAGCCATTCGTAGTACAAGGAAATACAGTAGAACCTATCCTATATGGAAACCTTTGTAAAAATGAAAATCGTCCATGTAGGCAGATGTCATGAACAGAGAGGGTTCTAAATATGGCATTGAAGTAATTGGAGAAGAAAATATGTCCATACAATGGGTCTCCTAAATATAGAGGTGCCCACATCGTTTCTTTTCTGTTGAAATAACATTCTATAAAAAGAGGTGGTAGATACAGTTATAATCCAATCAATGGAATAATCACATCTTTGTTGTGACAACATTTTTAAAAATGGATTGACAATATTGAGATTATAGCATAAACTTGATCAAATCTTTTACCTGTTGTAATCGTTCATGACAGAAGAAAACACGATCTCAAATATGATGTTAGAAAAATGTTCACCAATTGCTTGAACACAAGGTCACAAATGAAAAAGAAGGCTGGGGCTACATTGATAAATTAACGGCGATAGAACCACAGGATTTACAGAAGTGACATGTGGCTGACTGTTTTATTTATGCGCCCTAAAAATATGCCTATATTTTAACAGTTTGTGTTTAGAAAATTTAAAAAATTCTTTTTTTTTGAAAAACGGTTTATGTCTGTGGCGGGGCTATTTTTTGTAATTGAATGATGTAAAAACTGCGATTATGAGAATTTTTTTCCCCAATTGATGAGAATGTATTTGGCTTCCTTCTTAAACATGGGGCTGTGGGTGCAAACTTACCACCCCCACAGGTCTCTGGGGTACACTGTACGTGAAATTTATTTATCAAAATATTTGGCAAAAATGTTCATACCTGAAGATATTTTAGTTCTTTGTCGATGTTGTTTTCAAGATTGTTTGGACTTAATGTGCTTTCATTTTGGTTTATGTTGATTGGAATTGTTTTTGCTTCATCTTTATATTCAAAATCTTGTTTATTTTGCCTTTGCCTTTTATCTTGGGTATGTTCTGGATATTGTGTTGTAATTGTCTTTTTTCTAGATCCCGAGTCGTCTAAATTATCAACATCTAAAGTATCAAATTTTACTGCACCTCCCAAACATCACCGTTTATTGCTCTTTTACAAAAATTATTGCCGCCGCTTCATGTGTCCTTGCATTGAATCATTTACCATCTGAAATTAGAGAAGTTCATCAAGGTTAAAAGAAAATCCTTTTTCCAAAATCACTAGATGGGGTATTGATGGGGTTATTATTGTATTCGGAGTAGGGTCGATGCGCTGTTCATTTAGCGCTGGTGTTGGCAGTGAGCTGACGAAATGCGATTTTAGGATTTGGAGTGCATTTCTCTGCAGAAGTTGTATTAATGTTAAAGATTTAGGATGCATGAACTACTTTATGTGTGTAAAATGGAGATTATCTGCGCCCTATCACACGGATGGGAGTTATGATGGGTAGTGCTGTGAACCAGTTTCTTATTGCGAGCTTACATCAATGGACGATGCAGGATCCCAACAAACTAGCAGTAGGTAAGAAAAGTATAGCAAACAGCGTATTATGTGTGCTTGGCGTGCAAGGGAGTTGTGGTTAGTGTCACTTTTTACGAATTGTGTGCTAAATTGTTGTCTCTTATGGCACTTCATATAAATAATAATTTATCTACATTTCATTATGCTACATGATACACACATGGAGTTCTTTTCTACTGTATTGCGATAATAATTTCACAGAAAGTTGCTTAGCCTGGAATTGGTGTTAACCCAAGCAAAAAGGAATACACTATGACCAAGCTGTCAATAACTTCAGGTATGTACATGTAAAAGCTAAGTACCTAATTAATTATAATTTGTGACATAGAACAAACACTTAGACGGTTTCGTGTGTTACTTGTTATACTCTAAAATATTAAAAGAAGGTTGTTGTAAGTTCATAAGTGCCCCCTTTCTAAAGTCCGCACTCAAAGTCGAACTCACACATAAATAGTATAGGGGGAACTATTATTTCGATACATTTTCTGAGCACAACCCAAGAATGTTGTTTACTCGGATATAACAAGCGAGTCCAAATATTGATGATCTCTCAAATGTTCCTTAGGGTTTTCTTTATTAGCCAAAGAATGGTGTAAATATGGCAATAAGTGATATTCATCTGTTTATGGGTTTTGTTGGTTTTGTTTATTTAGAGTTCTCGACTCAAGGCCGTCATGTTTGCGGGTGACGGTCATTATGACGACCGCCCGTGATCCGCTATTTGTCTGTCATCTAACGTCATTGACACTTGCAGATCCAGATTTTTCGGAACAGGGGGTGGGTCACTCACAGGATTTATGGGTTTCATAATCATGAAGGCCCAGAAGATGCCAAATACCCAATGCAAATTATGTTCTTCTTGCAAAGCGGGGAGGAGGGATCTGCCTGCTCTCACCATGTGTCTCAAAACCATAGACGATAATAGCTCAATGCAAACCTTGGAAGACAGTGGGCAAATATATTGTCAGTATTTTATGGTATGGCTGGCCAACATTCATGGAATCGTCTGTAATAACGGTCTGTGACCTTTCAGATGGACTGGGTGAAAGGTAGGCTCAGAGGACCATTGAAAAAAGCAAACCACAACACCGAACATCTTTATGAACATAGCCGAAAGGCCAGCTTTCAGAGGGGAAAAACCTTCGGACGAACAGGTTAGCCTTGCAGACAATCCAAAAAGGGAAGAAGATTGTCAGATAAACAACTCAATAATCCATAACGGTGAGAACCACATGCCGAAAAACATTGTTGTGTGGGGGGGGGGGCGGGCAGAACCAGACAGAAATGGCCTTTTTCATCCGTGAACGGCATTAATCGTGCGGTATGAAATTGCAGCATTGGCCTCATTTGAACTGATGGAGCAGATGCTTCTGTTTCACTTCCATAAACAAAAGTACATAAGCAAAAACATATATCACATTTCAAGAAAGGGGATAACATGATGTTAGCCCAGAACCAGCCTGAGGTGCGCCATTCCCTACTGAACCAGCCACGCCACTCACTTATCAGACCAGAACACCTACGATCCACCTCGAAATGACACAAAGCAGGCGTCATCTGGGGCATCTGGAGCACCATGTCTATGTGAAATTAAGGGGCTACAGTACTATGTCCACTAAAGGGATTGTGCCGAATGCACCAACACCGTGTTAAAAAATTTGACCGTGTATTGTAAAGTTATAAACAACCATTTTACCTGTTAAGTTAACTGGCCTTCCCCACTGTGGAACAATCGCCCATGTGTGAAAAACATTTCAACATAATACTTCACACATCATACAATTTTCACTTCCCTGGGGCCTGTTTCACTATCATTTTTACGTCAACGAGTACGAGTAACGATTACGGATGCGATTACGTGTACGATCTGATTCTATTTACGGGTGTTTCACGAACCCCTTTTTTGATGTCGTAATAACAGTAAGCCCGTAGGCGTTACGGCTACAATATACAGTACTTTACGATATCAGACCCTGGATATCACACGAACATACCATTCTTGACTTCGAAGCCATTGTCGGTGTGTGGAAATCTCTTTCGCACTGCACATATTTGATGTTACTCTGAGTTGAATTTTGCTTATTAACAAAACAAACAAACTTGTGATTACAAGATGTTTCAATTGGTTTGGGTGGGTATTATATAGGTGGTGGCTGTGGGAGGGGGTGGGGGTGGGTGGGTGTTGAGGGGCTGTATTTGCCTATAATTCTATAAAGCAATGTCAAGACTAGACTTCCGTGCCTAAATGTGCTCCCTCTACGTCCTTTTAGAATTTCTCAAGATCATGTGATTTAGTCATGCCTAGGACACGGCTGGTCTACCGCCAGTCTACTGCCAAATCTCACGGAGATCTTGACGATCAGTGAGTGTTCAGTGAAGAGGCAACTGGTGGGGGGGGTCAGAGTAAAAATGATGTCATCGTGGACTGGAGGGTGCAGACATCAAGAGTGAAATTGTGTGAATATTTTTTGTTGTTGCTTTTTGTTCCATAGCATGCTAAATGTACGCTACGCTGCTTGCATAGTTTCCATTTATATGGGTAGTAGTAATGAGTGGGGGGCAGCAGAAATCTGTAAAATGACAACTCATAGTTGGGGGGGGTGGGGGTAATGACGCAAAATTACCGGGGGGGGGGGGTGTCAGAAATGCCCCCAAATACAATGACGTGGTGTGAACGATCCTTGTCACTTCATGCATAAAATCAACTAGCCACCGTGGAGCTGAAACAAAAAACTGCCCAAAGTTCTGTTGTGCCGTGGGCATAATCGAGCGTCGGCCATGTACATGTTTTATGTACTCTATTGTTCACGTTAGTCTGGCATAAAAACAAACAAGCAGGGACAGACGTGCACCGCACACGAGAGCTTTTTATTATTTATTATTTTCGATCAGTGTAGTTGATCACAGGGGATGTACACAGATTCCTATAGATTCCTTGATGATTTATGCCTGTACATGTAGTGAACACACAAAAATCAGCAATTGATGTGATGTTCTCCGTGGGTCGCCAAATATAATGGTAATGTAATCTTCCACCTTCTTATAAACCCTCTTCTCTTCGTTTCAACAACATTTTTGTAACGAATTTATGTACTACGGCACTTGTATTACGAGTTCTCAGCCATTTACGAGTGAGAAAATCAACGAGGATCGTCAAGTTTTAACGATATCAGCCATCGTAGTTCGTTTCCATAAAACGTAGAAATGTTTAGTGAAACTGAAAAATTCCGTTTTGGTACTGTAACGATATCGTTTCAGTATACCCGTAAGCGTAAAACAGTGAAACAGGCCCCAGGTAATTTTACTGCTAGTCACGCACAATCAGAAGAAGGAGGGCTCGCAGGCTTCCAGATAGATATATGATAAATTATTTGAGGGGTCTCAAACTCACAATGCCTTTGTGAACATCCATTATAATTAATAATGATACCCCGTATTTGTGAAAGTATTCTGTCTGATGTCGCGCAGGAACGAATGCTCTTAAAATACGCGTGGTTTTCTTGCATTATGTAAGTGTCTGTTTTCGTTGATGACGAAGGAGAACATCAAAAGAAGCTGGTTTGATCTCTGCGTATAGATATAGGTTCAACAAGCAAGACAGTTTTATTTTAACACTACTCAAAAAATCGAATTTTTAGACAGTGCAGATTTTCCTCTGTTATTGCAGTATGTATATTGCTAGATAACTTCTCCAATTTCTCTTTATTATTATTTCACAACAATTGACTACCTGTTAAAAAGCTAAACTCATTCTCAATATTAGAATTATCTAATTATCTAGAGAGGAAAAAACACAGCCCAGTTCAAATCTCAAGTGGAGTATGGAAACAGAGAACTTTTGAAATGTAAACTATAAACTGATCAAGACATATTATAGGGGCAGAGTTTCAGAGTATGAAGACTCAATTAACTTGCTAGGCAGTCTATGAATCAGCTATTACATGGCTGAATGAAAAACAAAATTCATTATCTTGCTTAATCTTTCCAACCTGTCGTATTGCTCATAAATCAGCGGGGAAACACGACAAATGTTTTTCATCAAGCAGAGAGAACTAAAATCGTTAATGCTTTCCACTTAGTAAGTAAATATATCCTTTTAATGCAAAAATAGCAATTTCAATTATGACTCTAGCTTTTATGACAGATATTACAAAATGGCCTTTCCAAAGCTCATTAGTAGTTCATTATGTGTGTGAATATTCATGAAGGAGATTCCGGACTACTTTGGGTAGGCTTTTGACTCCAGAAAAAGCATCACATCACAATGATCAAAGAATATAACAAAATTATATGCATCATGAAAAGTTGATTCAAGGAACAAGCACATATCCTCAACTTTGTTTAATATGTAAAGAGCAGTATACAATTTAGAGGATGATTATTAGCAAACCCAACAGATCACCAGACAAACCAATATGTGATTTTCTGAAATGTCGGTAGCCTCGCATTAGACTTCATTAATGCCTCACTGCACTCTTGGAATACAGTCATTCCACTTTTGAAAGATGTTTAGAGTTACTTTTAACATTACATTTTGTGTAAATTGCAGGTTTCGTTTTTATTTTATAAGAGTAGTGTCATTTATAATCTTTGTATGTCGCTTATATATCTAGATTTTGGAGGAAGTAAGCCTTTTCAGTAAATTTCCTATGGTTGTGTTTTTTCTGTATTATTCAAGTGAAATAATATGGGGGGATTATTAAGCCATTCGTAGTACAAGGAAATACAGTAGAACCTATCCTATATGGAAACCTTTGTAAAAAATGAAAATCGTCCATGTAAGGCAGATGTCATGAACAGAGAGGTTCTAAATATGGCATTGAAGTAATTGGAGAAGAGAAATATGTCCATACAATACGGGTCTCCTAAATATAGAGGTGCCCACATCGTTTCTTTTTCTGTTGAAATAACATTCTATAAAAAAGTGGTAGATACAGTTATAATCCAATCAATGGAATAATCATCTTTGTTGTGACAACATTTTAAAAATGGATTGACAATATTGAATTATAGCATAAACTTGATCAAATCTTTTACCTGTTGTAATATCGTTCATGACAGAAGAAAACACGATCTCAAATATGGATGTTAGAAAATTTTCACCAATTGCTTGAATACAAGGTCACAAAATGAAAAAAGAAGGCTGGGGCGACATTGATAAATAATCTAAGATAGAACCACAGGATTTACAGAAGTGACATGTGGCTGACTGTTTTTATTTATGTACCTAAAAATATGCCTATATTTTTAACAGTTTGTGTTTAGAAAATTAAAAAAAAATCTTTTTTGAAAAAAAGGTTTATGTCTGTGGCGGGGCTATTTTTTGTAATTGAATGATGTAAAAATCATGATTATGAGAATTTTTTCCCTAATTGATGAGAATGTATTTGGCTTCCTTCTTAAACATGCGGGGGCAGGTGTGGGTGCAAACTTACCACCCCCACAGGTCTCTGGTGTACACTGTACGTGAAATGATTTATCAAAATATTTGGCAAAACTGTTCATACCTGAAGATATTGCATGTTCTTTGTCGATGTTGTTTTCAAGATTGTTTGGACTTAATGTGCTTTCATTTTGGTTTATGTTGATTGGAATTGCTGTTGCTTCATCTTTATATTCAAAATCTTGTTTATTTTGCCTTTGCCTTTCATCTTGGATATGTTCTGGATATTGGTGTTGTAATTGTCTTATTCTAGATCCCGAGTCGTCTAAATTATCAACATCTAAAGTATCAAATTTTACTGCACCTCCAATCATCACCGTTTTTATTCGTTCTTTTACAAATATTACTTGCCGCCGCTTCATGTGTCCTTGCATTGAATCATTTACCATCTGAAATTAGAGAAGTTCATCAAGGTATAAAAAGATAAAATCTGCCAAAATACACTAGTTTGTGGACTCGAACAATCGGTTTACTAGAGTCGCCAGACATTTTCATTCATACCATAAAAGAACCCTCACCCCGACCCCGGCCCCTTAAAAAAAGAAGAAACGTGAGCGTCTAATTTTACTATCATGGCATTACCACTGATGTCAATCAACTTCTCAATTTTCTGTAGTTTACTGAAGAATATTTCATGCATTTTACAATCATGAGTATATACAGTAAAACTATTGGCCTGTATTGAAAATGTGAATTTGAAATGGTCTATAGTCAGCAGTACACAGGGGGTAATCTTTTACCATAAAATGTTTTCCTGTTATGACATATGTTATGGACACAATATCTAGGATTAATAGTGACTCAATGTCGTTGTATGGGATGAATAACCAAATTTTACATCTATGTTTAATATACTTTAAACAGTGAACAACAACAAGCAAACTTGGGTAAATATATGTACAGTTGTTCATACAATATTTTGTTGATGAATTATGAATACTTTTGTATTGATCGTCACGAAAATCCAGGAAATATCTTTTTTTCAAACTCAAAATACAGTGATGTATCCAGGATTCGAAGTGGGGCAGCGCTTGAAATGTTTGTTTCGCGTGGCAGGGACCCGCGGACGGAGATTTTTATGACTCTAAGGGGTAGTTATATAAAGATAACAACATAAGAACAACAATTTCAAAATACAAATTAAACATAATATATTTTCATCAGAGATTGAGAGAATGCAGGTGGGGTTTGAGAGTATATGTCGGGGAGGAAGCTTGAGAGATGGTCACTGCTTGTGAGAGTATTGGGGGTGGGGGTGGGGGTGGGGGTTGTCTTGAGAGAATGAGTTGGGCGGGCTGGGAGGGAGGGCTTGGCTTGAGAGAATGGGGACCTGTGAGCATACGCCTGAGGGAGAAAAAGGTATCTTGAGAGAAAGCTGGGGTTTAAGAGAAAGCGGGGGCTTCTGAGTATATGGCTGGGGATGGGGGGGGGGCTTGGTATGAGAGACTGCCTGAGAAAAAGCCTTGGTGGATTTTGAGTGTATGGGCTTGAGAGAATGGGGGAGGCTTTTGTGAGTATACGCTTGAGGGGGAAAGGGTAATTTGAAAATAAAGGAGGGCTTGAGAGAATGGGGGGGGGGTGGCTTGTGGTATATGGCGGGGATTGGGCTTGAGCGATGGCGATGGCTTGTGATAGTATGGGAAGTGGGGGGCTTGAGTGTTTTTGGTAACATTTTTTTCTTTCATTGATACGGTATGCCAGACAAACTAGTAACCTTTGCACTAATTGCTTCATAACAAAATTTTAATTTCATCTGAATGGTTCAACCACGTTACAGAATTGATGCAATTATAAGAGAGATCTAATTTTAGTAAAAGCCTAATATAACCTGTACACTTAGCTGGACAAGTTTCTTACTCTTATCGTATTTACACGGATTGTAACATGACCTCTCGTTAAAATTGTCTGTTTTGTATATGTTTAAATAAAATTATATATGGTTAAGGGGACAAAAAAAGGTTATTTAATGATTTCATTGGAAGTCTTATTATTGCTACAATCTTTATAAGTTGCATATTTTCTAGGAGGTAACATTATAATCAAGCAAAGTAATTAGTAAAGCAATTTAGTATAATGACTGTCTGTAGATATGAGTAATGCTCCCTTACTTCGTGTTTGGTTGAGCACTCTATTGAGGGTGCTACTTTGCCAATGCCTTGTGCTTCGCTCACTGCTTGTCAGTTTGAGCACTCTGGCAAGTATGCAGGGGTCTGGCTTAAATATGCTTCGAGCTTACACTCTTTGTTGCTACCAGTCCCAACCTCATTACTCTGCTCTGCACTGATGAGTCCCAATAGGACAGAAACAGTACTGTCTGTAGATATGAGTATTACGGCTCCCTTACTTCGTGTTTGGTTGAGCACTCTATTGAGGTGCTACTTTGCCAATGCCTTGTGCTTTCGCTCACTGCTTGTCAGTTTGAGCACTCTGGCAAGTATGCATAAATATGCTTCGAGAGCTTGCACTCTTTGTTGCTACCAGTCCCAACCTCATTACTCTGCTCTGCACTGATGAGTCCCAATAGGACGAAACAGTACTGTCTGTAGATATGAACGGCTCCCACTTCGTGTTTGGTTGAGCACTCTATTGAGGTGCTACTTTGCCAATGCCTTGTGACGCTCACTGCTTGTCAGTTTGAGCACTCTGGCAAGTATGCAGGGGTCTGGCTTAAATATGGCTCGAGGCTTACACTCTTTGTTGCTACCAGTCCCAACCTCATTACTCTGCTCTGCACTGATGAGTCCCAATAGGACCGAAACAGTACTGTCTGTAGATATGGTATTACGCCCCCTTACTTCGTGTTTGGTTGAGCACTCTATTGAGTGCTACTTTGCCAATGCCTTGTGCTACGCTCACTGCTTGTCAGTTTGAGCACTCTGGCAGTATGCAGGGGTCTGGCTTAAATATGCTTCGAGGCTTACACTCTTTGTTGCTACCAGTCCCAACCTCATTACTCTGCTCTGCACTGATGAGGTCCCAATGGACCCAGAAACAGTACTGTCTGTAGATATGAGGTATATATATATATATATATATATATATATATATATATATATATATATATATATATATATATATATATATATATATATATATATATATATATATATATATATCTTATATAAAATATCTTTAAAACGTTTGCCTACATTTTTCATTTTTTGAATCTGTTGATCAATGCAACAAAATAAACAATTTTCATAGAATTACACACCCGCCATCAATAGCGCTTAAGAAACCCATCAAATACTTGAAGTAGCTCCCCCCTTTTATAAAAACCTGGATCCGCCATTGCATATTTAGTTGCAAATTTTCACATATAACAAAACGTTTCTGTTAGCCCCTTTTAATTATTGTTTACAAAAGGATGCTTCTCTTGTCAAAGTTAAAGTACAACTCATACAATTTTAATTTTGGCAAGTCGAATATCATTTTGTAAACAATAATCCAAATTGAGAAGGTTTCTATGGAGACGAAAAGTTTTGTTAGCGTGAAAGTATGACACTTTATTTAGTGTTACTCGAAAATAAAACTCAGTGGGTTTTAGGAAAGGGAATTAAACATAATCTGCGACCTACTGCCACTTACGTAATACATACACCATTGTCAATGCAATATGAAGGAAGTGTTTTGTAACTTAACTAATGAATTGGTAGCAATTAGCAGCCATGTGCCCTTTCACAGGCAGGATGTAATAGGACCCACAACGACGGACATTCACTTTGATCCACAATGCAAACTCCAGAAGAAACACAGCCAAAGGAACGCGCAAATTATGACCAAATGTGTCACTAATCTTATAGTAGGATGGTGAAATTTCAAAAGCCCACCATTTCCGGGGTTTCTTCCAACCGAAATTTAGAAAAAAAATCCAATGATACCATGGTGTAGAGTACTATCAGGCTTCACAGAAAGTGAGCAAGTGGTGCAGGTTTTTCTATGGGGAGGTTTCCATGTCAACATAGCTACTTTTGGGGGTTTGGGGACCCATCACATAATTCTATGTAACAACATAAATACTCATCTGAAGTACACGATCTTGATTTTTAATAACAGCTTTCATTGCCTTCTTTCTTCACAAAAACATTGTATGCAAATGAGATTATTATTACTCCAATGATAATGTCTTATTAATTAATATTGAACTATCTTAGGCACTTGCCTACATCAGTTACTTTGAATACAGGTGGCTCAAAGGTGGTTCATTTGATCACGCACATGAAATTGTCTTTTCTTAAAATTGTGGTTTTGACAATGTTTTGTAAATGAAATCATCATTATCACAGAAGAAATTTATTTGTTTTCATATTTCACCCAGAGGCAGTAGGCTGACGAGAAAAAAACTTTCTTTTATGTCAGGTCATTTTATGTCACCAGAAATAACCTGTCTGTCATTCGAACATCCGATCCCCTCACTCGCACCCCCCCCTTCCCCGGGACCCCCACCCTCTCTCTTTATCTGTGTCTTTAATTTTTTTTTAACCGCTTGGGTACCTCATGGATGTCGTTGTCTATAATCTGCTCGTCTTCCTCCTTCTTAACAGCAAATCTAAAAACAATGACAATACAAGTCATGTACGAAACAAATTGCATATGATCCTCACTAATTGCGTTATCACAAGCAAGAGGTGTTTTTATCAGTCTTGCTCAGAACTATTGATAAAGAGAAGAATATAAGATTAGGTAAATATTTACTAGAAAACAAGTGATATTAATAAGTTATCATAAGAATGGGGCTAAGAGATCAGACAATTTATCACTGAGTGTGACAGTTGGCAGAACGAGCGTTTCTTTTCCTTCCTTCTACTCCAAGGTGTATCATCCTACACATGCACGCCGCGTATCATCTTAAATTTCTAATGAAGATGCTACATATTGATTTATTGTTTTGTTTGATAATGACATATTAGAAAACATTTGATGTATTCTGGCTTCTCAAATTACCTCGAATCTTTATGGTTCACAGTTGCATTGCAAGAGGTAGACTTCGTGTCACTAGATGGAACAATATGTTGCAACAATGGCTGCAAACAATGGAAAGTGAAAAAAACATTAAAATCTATCTCTCTTGCTCCCTGAACCATCACCAGATCATTGCTTCCATCAACATGTAGAAGTTAAGCCAATGGAATATTTTAGAAAGTGTGTATTAAGACCTCCCTGGCATTTGCTTCGTAATGTTTATGCAGATTGTTGACTAAAGTACACATATTTGTATTAACTTGAAACTGTGGCTCTAATCTGACTCTACACTCTTGACAAAGATAAACAGATTCGTTATCGAAATATTGAGTTATATATTTGTAAATGTTGATAACTGCTGTAAATGAAGAAAGTACTGTACTATATAATTAACTTTATCATTGATATAATCAAAAGTGCGTTACCAATTTAAACTGCCTTTCCCGCTCCCATTCCTGCTCAGTCTCAATCTGAAACATCACCAGGTGATTGGTTCACTGCGTTAGTCAGTGTTCACAGATTGAAATATTGTAGGTGCACCGCCACCACATCAACATACCTCAGGAGATCGTCACTTCGCTAAAGTGTACGTGTGACGACCTGCTAACGTAAGTGAAGGTGCTGGCTTACGCATCTAGCATCTCTCTAATTAGGCCACACTGAGAACTGGCCTCAAGTGGTCTTTTTATGATGTTGCACATTTTGAACGATATCTAGGGAAAATGGTGGTTCTGACTCGTAAATGGCGTCACCATTATTATTGTTGCAATGTTTATTATCGAAAAGTAGTTATCTTACCAGATTCCGCAGAGCGTTCCTCGCACGTACCAGCTCCCGCCACTTCTGCTCAACCTTAGTCTGAAACATCACCAGGTCATTAGTTCGGTAACATGTGCGAGTTGAATCATTGAATTATTTTAGAAAGTGTGCTTTAAGAACGAACAGGCATTTGTCTAAGTAATTAGAATGCAGGGTGTCTATTAAAGTACACATTTAATTTGTATGTACTTGAACTTGTGGCTTTAATAATGTCTTATTGATCATTAACGTCGATAATCAGTTACCATCAATTATGTCCTTACATGCAATTCCCGGGGAAGCACACTCCGCTCATGCTCAGTCTGAAACATCACCAGGTGATTCGGTCACTGAATTGTCAGTGTTCATTCATCAAAATATTGTAGCTACTCTCTATTTAGACAACACTGAGAACTGACTTTAAGTGGTCTCAAGAAAAAAAAAGATGTAAGCCACAGTAAACTTGTATTAGCAAGGTTCTAGTCTAAATATTTCCAGTTTGTTATACAATAATGTGCACCAAATGAGTTTTGATTCATAATTAGCCCAATGCACCAACTTTAATAACAGAAATATCACGTCACAAAAGGGCACATTCCCGTGCATTTGTATTGGAAGTGTCAATGTTATCATCTCGCAGGTGTGTGATCATTTGACGTGTGATGCGGGGGTTTCCTTGCGAATTAAATGTGATTTATGTACACTTGTGGCTCTATAATTTTAATAATGCATTGTAAATGAAATCATATTTATCACTTTCTCTTTATCATAGAAAAATGAAAATGAGTTGCCAACCTTTAGCCGAACACAACTCTTTATCTAATTATTTGAGTATTACTACTTGCTTTTGTGCTAAAAAAAACAGCCAAACCTGGATAGCTTTCACCAATTCCATTGGCTTCATCAGTCCTAATGACTTGCCGCCAAAAGGTTAATCGTCACGTGATAGTGGTGTGACGTCGGCGGCGGCTGGTAGCATGTTGCTGTAGATTGCCGGCAGTTCCGCGGCCCCAACATTCTTGTTGGGGTCCGGTTGAAGGCGTCTGATATGAATGGCCTCTCTAATCTTCCTCTCGAATGTGCACGGATCACGGTCCAATATCTTGATGTTGTCCATCGTGATGGTGTGGCTTTCTCTGTCCGGTTGATGGAGGTGCAAAGATACATGCGATGAAGTGCTGCTGGGGCGCCTATGTTGGTCAAACCTCGTTTTCAATGTCTTTGCAGTTTCTCCCACATAGGTGCTAGTGCATTTCTGGGTCCTGGTTCCTCCACAGTTGATCTGATAGACCACACCACAAATCTCTTCTTTCTTGGCCGGGTCCTTAGGAGAACAGAGTAGTTGGCGTATAGTGTTTCTTGGTTTGAAATAAACCGTACAGCCGTAGTTCCTATGTTGGAGAAACTGCAAAGACATTGAAAACGAGGTTTGACCAACATAGGCGCCCCAGCAGCACTTCATCGCATGTATCTTTGCACCTCCATCAACCGGACAGAGAAAGCCACACCATCACGATGGACAACATCAAGATATTGGACCGTGATCCGTGCACATTCGAGAGGAAGATTAGAGAGGCCATTCATATCAGACGCCTTCAACCGGACCCCAACAAGAATGTTGGGGCCGCGGAACTGCCGGCAATCTACAGCAACATGCTACCAGCCGCCGCCGACGTCACACCACTATCACGTGACGATTAACCTTTTGGCGGCAAGTTATTAGGACTGATGAAGCCAATGGAAGTGGTGAACGCTATCCGGATTTGGCTGTTTTTAGCACAAAAGCAAGTAGTAATGGGTGATGAGTATAAAGCATTGGTATTACATCTTTATACAGTATATCAATGGCAAATTACATGAAGACTGAAACATTAAGCCTAATCTATGTAAAACGTGTTTAAAAGTTTCGTTACCTCTGAGCGTACTTCTGCCACATTGTTAAGTGATACGCTGAAACACAATCACAACCTTATAATTACACTGTAATCGAGTTTTCGTTACCATGTTCGCGCAAGCAATAGATGTTTTACTTTCTTGGTCCGAAATATTGAACACAAGGTGGTTGGGTTAGGTAGATAATTATTGGAAAACAGTTGACGCAATCTTGCATTTCAATGCATTTGTACATGTACCTGCCAGGGAGACCCCGATACACAAGCCCTTACCTAGCGGTAGAACACTTTTCTTTTGATGTGTTGCCCCCATGG